>JAHDVE020011668.1:0-124060 GCA_022606495.2 Halesus radiatus
ATGAAACAGTTACTTCCCAAAAGCCATCGGACAACTGGCTGGTTGAACCAGTCGTGCCTCTATTTATTGGAATAAATTGTACAGTTTTTAGACGTATTATACTGCAATTATTCTTATCTCCAAATGAACAAAGGAATATATATTAGCAAATGCGTCATACAGCCGACAATTAACAACTTATGGAAGTAAATCAGCCATGGAAACGTGTAGTGTAATTTCATTTAAACAAAGAACCTAATCAAATATGAGTCACGTAGAAATGTGTGAGAGCTATAAACATTATTTCCGTAATTTTTTTTCAATTAAAATAATTTGGGTAATAAGTCTCTACTCATATGTATTTAAGGATTGTAAATATTAGGACATTGGTAAATGTTTTATATTTATTTTTATAAACAATAATTATTAATTAAATAATTGAAAATACACTTTGTATATACCACTTTATTTAAAATATATAAATATTTCTACATGTTTCCATAGCAATGCTATCATCTTCAGGAATAAATGAATACATATTATTATTTTGAGTATTGAGAATACATATTATTATTTTGAGTATTGAGAATACATATTATTATTTTGAGTATTCATTTATTCCTGAAGATGATAGCATTGCTATCGAAACATGTAGAAATATTTATATGTTTTATGTAAAGTGGTATATACAAAGTGTATTTTCAATTATATAATTAATAATGATGCCACAAAGTTATCAATCATTTGATTAACTAAAGAATGTCGATACATGTAAAGATCGATGAAGGGTGCAGGTTCGAGTCCTATCAGGCATTTGTTATCTTTCTCAGGAAGGTTTTTTTTCAATTTGAATGAAATCTTTCAAAAGCTCAATGTTTATAATTGTTACCCTTTGCCCTATGCACAAAAAATCTTGTCTTAAAAACTTTAGTTTATCAATTAATAGTTTTATATTTGCCGAAATTTTATTATTATAATAAAATTTCGGCGAAAAAATAAGAAGAAGCGTAGCTAGCAGTCCACAATGGAGTGCTGATACCAACCCTGATGTATGGCAGTAAGGCATGGAATTGGCAGAGGAAGGATGAAAGTAAACTGAATTCCGTAGAATTGAGATCTCTGAGGCGAATGTGTGGTAAAACCATGTATGATCGTGTGAAAGTTATTGAGATTCGTAAAGAATGCAAGGCTGATGTAAGCGTCATGAGCAAGATTAAGAAAGGGATGATTAGATGGTTTGGGCTTGTAGAGCGAATGAATGAAGAAAGGAGTATAAGGAAAATATATGACGCGAATGTGAATGAAAGAAGAAGCAGGGGACGCCGAAGGAAGACATGGCACGATCAAGTGAATCAAATACTTGAGTCGGGCCATGTGAGAAGTCGGAATAACAGAAGAGAATGTATCAGACGATATATGAATGTGAATGAAGCAAGAAGTGTATGCCAAGAACGAGTTGTTTGGCGGTCCTTCCTCTCTGCCTACCCCTTCGGGGAAACGGCGTGATGGTTAGTTAATTAGGTTTTATTTTCATAATATGAAAAATGTGCACCTGGTCTTAAATGCTTCCATAGTTAAGGCAGTGTACTTTTTAACCATCTTGTGACGCCATTTAAATCATTCAATTCCAGCACCTTCGTCAATATAATTATTTGTCAAGCCAAAAACCATAAATCAAAGAATTACAAATTAATGTCTCTACTCCAGATAGATAATATGTACATACCAGAGGCGTGCATTTCTATATTACCAAGAGTAGGCTTCGCATAGTTTTTCAAGTACAGTTAAGAGTTTTTGTTCATTGCATATTTGAAAATGGCCATTACTGTAATCATATTCCACTGATTTTTATGACCAACTGAATAAACGAGCGCACAATTTAATTGGTTATTTACCTATTTGTAATTTTATAGAATATTATTTGTATGGTTCATTTTTCTTAGGGTAGCCATAGCTTTTCAGCCTTTACGGACCGCACGCCACTCTAGAATCTAAATAGTTACCTCCCGTTGATAAATAAGACTCGTGTTATTCATACCAATTTTAACAACACAATAAATACTTAATACTAAATACTTATTATATTATTGTCTCGTTTTCCTGCATTAAAGACATGAGCCAAATAAATATATCTCAGTTCATACAACCAGTTGAAGGAACTCGGTACTCTAAGCTGTAACTTTCTTGACTCGCAATAGTATTAATCAGATTTCATTTTCAAAATGAATGCACATCATAATATGTTGATGATTTTTTGTGTTATGTTTTTAAAAACTTTATTAATTTCCGTAAACGGGTAAGTTCTAACGCAATTTTAATATGTTTAAATTGTGGTTATAATTCTATTTATATGAAAGGAGTGAAATAAAATAACTAAATCAATCGTTTCAAATAATTTATTTAACGGTTTTAAATGGTTCAGCGAAGAGTGCACGGCAGCAGTAATGATCACCACAAAAACGGAAAGAGACCAATCTCAGTGCATCATCGTCGCCAACGGCACAGTTGAAATTAGTTGACCAATTTAAATACCTTGGGTTGAAATTATCAAGTGATGGTCGGGAAGACGGAACAATTGTTAGTAGGTTGGGCAAGCGGTGTGGGGCTCAGTAATAAGGAAAGTAGAGCCAAGTATCAATACAAAGTAGGCAGTGCACAAGTCAGCTTATCACCCTACGCTTACATACGGTCATCAAATCTGGATTATGAACGAGAAATTACGTTCCAGGGTTCAAGCTGCCGAAACGTGACTTTTGAGGACGTGAGGAGTTACAAAATGGAATCGAATAAGAAGATCGATGATCCGAGATGAGCTAAACATCGAGCTCCTGCTACTCATCATAAAAAAAAGTTGCAATTGAGGTGGTTTGATCAATAATCGTGTACCATGTAAAAATTCTGGGTGCTATTCCAGAGGAAAGGCATCCATTGGGCGGCCCCAGACGAAGATAGGAAAAACAACTCCAGAGGCTATCCGAGGAGTGGCTGGGCTTACTATGAACGGTTGCTACTAGATTAGGGCAAGACGGGGACGCCTAGCCCCGTCTTGCGCCTCGGTGATGCGATGAGTCTTCAACCCGAATAGGACAACAGAAGAATATGCGATGCAAATTTAATGGTTTTTGCTATTTTTTCACGGGCGCTGGAAGTTTTAACGACCGCGATAGTAAAATTTTATTTATATTCTATAAAAGTGTTATTAACAGCCCTTTATATTAGTTATCAAATTATTGTGACGATAGTTACTAAATCTGTGTTTCAGTCGAATCTGAGCAATGAATAGTCAATAAATCACTAATGCAGTTCTACTACCCTAACACTTAGTTGACATGCAGTCCATAAAGGCTGCAAAACTGTGCCTACCTCACTTAAAAAGACCATAAGAAGAAAATAAAACACAATAAAAAAAATCAACTTATTTACGCTGAAATTTAATTTTTCCATGAATTTGGTAGAGAATTTGTACGCTCTTTAATTCACTTCTACACAACAATCACCGGAAAATAATATCAAAATGGCAAATTTAAAATTTTCAATGCGCAATTCACATCCAAGCTTCAAAAACTGCACAGTCCCTAGCTTTGATCATAGAGCAATGCACGCTGCAACTCTCATACACATCATTTCTATTTCATATCAGCTAAATTCCTCAAAATTTCCTAATTCTGTCAGTTAATTCAAGGTAGTATTAAAGCATGTTCATTACAAATAATGGGGTATTTGGTGATTTTTAATAGAAATTAAAACACGGAAAGCAGAAGAAATTGTTTAGAGTTTAGACCTTTAATTGATTTTTTAATTTTTTTTATATGAATACCGCACAAGAGTCCCAACTGCTCCCAACCGTCTAGAGCCAGTGAGACTATGGCATCCCCAATTGGGGAATGTTGTGAGGCTGAAGGTATTGACGAGGGGAAGGAGAAGTGGAAGAGGAAGATGGGTAAATTCCTGGCTATTCGGATCTGGTCACCAGACACAGCTAAAAGTCATTTCAAGCAACGTTTCAATTCTGAATGGTGGTCTTTCACCAGAACGATACTGAAAGTATCTTCCACTCTGGAACGTGCGCAAATATACTATATATTATTTTAAAATGATTTAATCGAAACAAAACAAAATAATTAAATAATTTTAACCCGCGACCTTCGGATTCGTAGTCGAGAGCATTACCCCTCGACCATGGAGGCCGTCAACTGAGTCTGAGTCAACGGAATCTTATATTACTTCAAGAACTTGATCGCAGGAGTGAATGGTCGTTAAAGTTTGTTATACTGTCTGCCTCGATTAGCGATGTTTTAACAGAGAAAAACATGCATTCATGTTGTGTTCCAAAAAAAATATTTTTTTTACTTTTAAAGAGAGACGAACATTTCCGGGTTACGAATAACATGACAATATTTGAGTTCCTCCTGAATCCATCATATAATGACGGGGGATTTAACTAGGATGGATCCCGCGACGCCTGGGTGTGAAATCCACGCATTTGTCCACTTGGGTACTAACCGATCAATTAATAGAGTTGTTTTTTTTTTAGTGAGGAAGTCTTAAAATCGACAGGTCCTAGGGTGACAATAAATCATGGCGTATTAGAGGGAAGAACAGCAAGTACACAATCAGGCTTTCTGTATGATAGCTACCAGGGAATACCCTATGCCGAGCCTCCACTAGGAAACCTGAGATTTCGGGTATGTTTCATTATTCTTGTTCTTCGCGGGCCTTCTTGTATCCTGCTTTAGAAATGGGCCTCTGTAAAAAAATTTCCTGAATTTTCCGATTCTTGGCGACTCTCACCCACCCGAAGCCTGCAATTTTCTTCGAATCGTCAGCCTATTTCGAGTACAAGAAAATGTCTGCTGATTCAAAATCGTTCATTAGGCACTAACTCGTGCATCTACCTATTTTTTAATGCGCCAACGCCAGATGTCGACATCTGACATTAGCGCATTTACGGGGATTAATTATTAATTGTGTTTAATTCGTAGAACGTAAATCAAATTTGTAATGTTCTGTAAGTATTTTTAGTTTTAATAAAATAAAAAATAATAAAAATTAAAGGCTTGATCATTCTTCCGAAGGTCATTACTAATGTTAGATTAGATCTTCATCTCGGAACAAGGAAAGATCTTTACACGCGCGCTCTTGTAAAATTGTTAGGGACATAATGAACATTTTTTTCTAAAATCTCTTGGTTGCTGATATGAACGTTCAAGAGGTTTTAGCCCATTATAAGAAAAGAAGTTTTCCGTCTGTTGGCAAGGCTCCTAATACCCAGCATTCCTGTTAAGGCTGATGGATACAACCGGGGATAGTACCAGAAGTCTCTGTAAAATAAGAATATGTTAGATGCTTCTTTTATACTTTCTACTCCATTAATGAGTAGGTAACATCCCATGGATCCCATATTACAGGGCTACTTTCTAAAATACTGCGTAACAACACCAAACAGTAATTGAACTAAAGCAGAGCTATAAAATTGTCTGGAATTGTTTAGCACAAATCCCAGCCTTCTCAAAGCCCTGTTGCATAACGTCTTTACGTCTCGTATAAGAACTCATCGTCATAGCGCTATTTGCGATACTAAATCAAATCAAAACACGTTTATTCACAGCAATTAACATTTTTCTAACACTTCGTACAGTGAGTTCAACTTATTTAACTCAGCCCATCACAATTTCAAACCAAAAATCAACAAATAACATTCACACAATACGTATTACTCTACACAGACTAGACTCATTTCCTTCATTTCCCTCCCACCATCCTAAATCCATAGGCTAACCTTGTAACTTTTCATTTTTAATTGAATAATTTAAATACCGAAGTGAAAACCTTTTATTAGTTCTTTTTTTACTTATATTTATCATACTCAATAATTATTGTAAACTGTTGGTTATCCAAATAAAATAAAGATAAAGTATCCCAGGATGGGATTTCACCTCCAGAAATGCTTTCCTCTGCGGTCCCTCAATAATTGCCTCTATTCTTCAGTCCTTCCTGTCCTCCTCCAATCCACGTCCACCCAGTATATCTACTTCTTCATCGGTCTGCCTTTGGTTTGTTTCCACTGGGCTACTCACATGATTATAATTTTTAGTGTTCTCTTATCTGCCATTTTTTCAGTATTTTGGACGTAAGAATTCTACAAGTTAGATTTTCAAGTTCATGATTCTAAATAGAATTGTAAGTGAAAATATTTTATGTGTGAAATTAAGGGGTAGAGGGACGTCGGAGAGTTATTATTTATTAATTGAAAATAATGATAGTATTATTACGCAATACGATAAACATGTTTTTAAATAGAAAAATATTTATTAAATATTTTATAAATTTACATAGGTTTAGCATTTATCAAAATCTAACCAGATATATTACTTTTTTCTGACCGTCCCATTGTACGTTTTACAAAATTTTTAAAGTAGAGAAAAGTATGTTGAAAGTAATATTTCTGATTAGATTTTGATAAATGTAAAATTTATCAAAATCTTAAATTTTCTTTATATTTGTAAAATATTTAATAAATATTTTTCTATTTAAAAACATATTTATCGTATTGCGTAATAATACTATCATTATTTTCAATCAATAAATAATAACTCTCCGACGTCCCTATCTCCGTTAATGTGGTTTTTTTTACTTGTACGCAATTAAAAACCATGAGACATCTATCCTATGGACGTATATAAAATAATAAATAATACAAGGCATACATATTTATGACATTTATATAACATTGGTTTACCATATTGTAATAGAATACGATTGGTAAATGTTAACCAATTTAACAATGTCAACAACAATTACACTTATCAGTGGAACTTCGCTTAGAATGATTATTATAATGTATTATGAATATCGTCAATATTAACAAAGTAATGTATGTCTTCTACATGCTTACCTTTTTTTTAAATATGCGAATTGTTGCAAAGAATTATTGTAATTATTTTTGTTTTAGGCTCCCAAACCAGCTGCAAAATGGACTGGAGTTCGGGATGCAAAATCTCCTGGAAGCGCATGCATCCAGTATGATCCAATATTTGTCAAAAAAATATATGGAACTGAGGATTGCCTCTTTATCAATGTCTACGTACCAAAGGTTACTTGCTTCCTGCTCTTACCTGTTATGGTATTTATACACGGAGGAGCGTTCCAAGGAGGAGACGGAAGCCCGACCATTTATGGTCCAGACTATTTCATGGAAAAAAAAGTGATTCTCGTCACAATGAACTACAGACTCGGGCTTCTTGGATTCTTGTCTTTGAATACTGAAGATGTTCCTGGAAATGCCGGTCTGAAAGACCAATCATTTGCCTTAAAATGGGTGCAAGAAAATATCGCGAATTTTGGTGGAGATCCAAATAGAGTAACAATTTTTGGCGAAAGTTCTGGATCTGGCTCAGTTAACTATCACATGTTATCTCCCATGTCTAAAGGTTTATTTGGTGGAGCCATAATGGAATCAGGCTCTTGTTTATCCCCATGGGGTTCGGATGAACACCCAGAAAGAATAGTTAAAGAAATTACTACCCTTTTAGGAATGCCAGAAGACACAACAGACGTTGGTAATTTTTTGAGAACAATTCCAGCGAATGATTTATTAATGGTGCAAATATCGAAAAGGATTTTTCTTACTCCAACAGTTGAAAAAGTATTTCCAAACGTCACTCCTTTTGTAACGAGTTCACCAAAAGAGATCATGAAATCCGGTCGGTTCAATAAAGTGCCCACAATTACAGGTTTGAATTCATATGAAGGGCTCCTTTTTAGAACTAGTGCCTTTGCATATCCTGATAAAGAAGATGCTATCAAAAATAATCAGATTCCCGGTGTAAAAGAATTTGTTCCAGTGGAATTGTTAGAAAAATATGGTGAAAATGGTACCGACCTAATCGAAGACAAAATCAAGCATTTTTATTTCCCGACAACCGATAACTTATCCGAAAATTATACGAACCTGTTATCGGATTACATGTTTAACAAGGACGCCATTACTTCAGTTAAACTTTTAGCCAAGTACTCTTTTCCGGCTTTCTTTTACAAATTTTCTTACGATGGATCGAAGAATTTTCTCAGATTAATAAGCAATATTACATATACAGGATCGGGTCATACCGATGAACTTCCATACTTGTTTGAAGTGGAATTAGATGGAATCGATAAGATTCCACTTACGCTTTCGGATGAATTGATAACACGACGGTTACTTCAGATGTGGACCAATTTTGCTAAATTAAGGTGAGTTAATCCATATATTTCATAAGATATGACGTCTTCTGCTGTTTTCATCCAGTTCCTTGTGCCTAAAGCAACGATGTTTGCTTCCACACTAGCCAGCTACCTAATTTTAGACTTCCCGATATTCTATTTCCCTGCATCGCAGGGAAGCCCATCGGGTGGTCGGCTTTTTTCATTCGTGCTTTGTGTTGTGTCCAGTGGAGCTGAATTATATATTTCCAATGTCGGCTCTTTAAATATCTGGTAAAGCTCATGATTATACCAATGTTTCAACATAAGTACCTATAACACGTTAAATTATAACGCCAACCGGTTTGGGCACAACCTTACCCTGATCAGGGACGATATAAGCCATACATTACTGCTGTAGACTGCTGCAGTATTGCTTTAAATAATACACCTTATCAAGTTAGTAATTTCCAAACTATGAGTCTGAAATTAATCAAAAATTTTCATTGATGGAAATTCTGTCTTGAGTGGATTGCATTTTCATTGGCCTATCAATAATTCAATTAAATTGGCGACCCCAGTATTTTTTACTGGTGTAGATCAGGCTTCTGGGGATTATTTGTTAAGTGTAGCTCATGTAGGTATAGGTAACTCGACGAGAGTTGAAACAAACAACACATGCTTTTAGCACTGAGTATATTCGTTCATCGGTATATGCTTCCACCTGCGATAAACAGCCCTTTGTTTTTTTGTACTTACTTATTATCACTAGCGGAAAGGGGACAGCAAGTTTATAATAAAATGACGATCTCAAAAAAATGTCTAATTCATTCCGGTTCCAGTTCGTTGGGTGCCCGGTGCGTGATATAGCGAGTGAAATAATCCCATTTTTCGTTATTTTTAATTCGCATTGTTATTTGTAGATTTATTTGTGCTTGTTATCCGTAACATTTTGTTTAGTTATTTTTAATCTCATTTATTCACTGAGCTGGATCCTAATACACTACTACCCATAAATATATATATAGACTTATTAACAATTGCCAATGATGTATATTTTTATCCATGTTGATATGTCTTCCGTGATCAATATATTTTTTACATAAATTTCTCTGCATGATAGGCAAAACGATGTTTGGTAATTATTTTTATGTTTTTTTTTTTATATTGATATTTTATGATAATTCGTATCGTAAAAACAATTTTTAGCATCCATAATATCATATGACCTGCTCAAGAATGTCGCAATCGAGGAATACTGGGAGTTACTTGATTCCACGTCATTATGTATTAATACCCATTTGAAATCACTCCTGAATATGATTACATTAATTCAGTTAAATAAACTGTCTTTTAAGAACCTTCAGTATTTCAATAACAATTAAATAAAACAATATTTGGAGTGCTAAAACACGTTTTATATAAATCGACTTCAATACGATTTGTCTTCGAATACTGAATTGTGAAATTATATTTTTTAAATTTATTTATTAAAGTCCAAAACGAAACACGCTGTATGTGAGTTATGCATCTATATAACCACAGTATTGTAGTCAACTCCCATGGAAAGACCTATGCCCAAAGGCAGTTCTGGATTTATTTATTTATTCATTTTTTATATTAACTAACCATTTTCCAATTACACAAAATACACAACACGAAATGAGAAAAACAATAGCAACAAAAAAATAGAAGATGCACAATAAAGTGCATTTTTTTTAAAATAACTATCTTTATTTATAAATGAATTAAAAATTACTTCGTAATCACCACTATATTAATATGTGCCTATCTACATGTTTCGAAAGCAATGTTTTTTTCCTCTTCAGGAATATACAGAATACTAAAAAATAATAATGTCAAGTATAGACAAATGATAAACATACAACAAAATAATGTAAGAATAGACAAATTATAAACATAAAAAAATTTGATTATAGTAGGTCAGTAATTAATCAAACATTGAATAACAAATTTGTAACAGAAATTTAAAAAGAAAATATTTTTTTGATTAATATTAACATGAAAAATAAATTCAAGTTATTTAATTTTTTTTTTAATATTTGATTATTTATTATACTTAATTGACTTCTAACACTTTTATTAAAATATTAAAATTAAAAGTGTTAATAGTCAATTAAATATAATTAATAATTTATTTTTTTAAATAGATGTCTCTTCAATTTATTTTAACACATTGATGAAGCAATGAAAAAAACACACATTTGTTAGAAAATTTTTGAACACGGTTTTGACGGAGTTCACGATGTTAGACATTAAATGATATTCTTTGAAGTTTATTTTTGTTAGGACTGACAAAAATCATGGCACATCGTGTTTTCAGCGTTTGCTCGATGAATGACTGGAATTCTATGAAAGATAAAAACCATTATTTTTGTCTGTAGAAAGACCTTGGAAGAAATGAACTGTGAAAAGGCTTGTTGTATAGATCTTACCATTTTGCGTCCATGGTTATGAATAATTCTGTTACTTGCGCTTTCGATTTTTACGTTTACGTGGACCTTACCTCGTCTTTGCAGATTTATTCAATACTAAGTAATACCTTTTCCTTTTCAGGATTCCAACACCACGTAAAACCCACAGTGTGCCGCTAATTTGGATTCCAAATACACCTCTGAGGGAAGAAATCATCACTCTTGACATTAATGAAAACATGAAACTTGTCCAAAATCCTTTCGCGGAAAGAGCGAAGTTTTGGGATGACCTTATGGAAATGTAACACTTCGCGTACATCGGTTGAATCTTTTGACCTCAACAACGAATATCCTATGTAGCACCGAAGAGAAAAATCTATAGTTGTATGTATGTGTGTGCGGGTGCTACCGTTGAGGTCAATAATATATTTCTTGTAGTGAAATTGATCATACATTTTGTAACGTCTGAATTACTAACTGATTACATCTAAAAATAATCATTCTAACAATCTAGTGTCCTTGAAGGGTAGTAATCTTCCCAATAAGCCCTCCATTGATATGCTTGGTGTAACCCTAAGTGACTAGTTCAGGTATGGGGGTTCCATCGCAGCCAGAGTAAAGTTAGCCTCTCAGAAGCTGGGCGTACTGTACAGGGCCCGCAGATACGAGTACAATAATATTAGATAACTGTAAAATTTGAAATAATATCTGACAAAACTCTTGACTCTTTGCAGAAACGGGCAGTCCGTTTGATAGATTCACCTATCTTAACAATCGGATTGCAATCTTTAGAGCACAGAAGTCAGGTATGATGTCCTTGTTTTACCGGTATTTAAATGGAAGATGCTCTGAGGAACTAGCGTCATTGATCCCTTCGGCATCGGTGCACAATCGAGAAACACCCCAAACGCGCCTACAATATTTGTACACGATTGATATTTGTCACATGGAAACGTGTCGCTTCTACAATTCGTTCATGTGTTCTACAGCTCAGCTGTGGAATGATTTCCCGGCCTCTTTGTTTCCTTCCCTCATACAACACGGGTCTCTTCAAGAACCAGGTTCACTCCTTCCAATCCCCAAAAGACTCTCCACACAGCATCCCTAAAAATGACATAGGCCGTGTAACTGTAAAAAAGAAAGAAAGAAGAAAATCGATATTTATTCTTGAGCAGAAACAATTACACTTTGGCCTGACATGGACCTAGAAGACGACAGGTGTTTTATAAATTTCCGACAATCATTTAATATCAAATAGGTACAGATGATGCTTCTAGGGATTATATGATTAGTGGTAGCCATTGATCGACTTTCTGAGTGTTATGATAATAATATTCATGTTACCGTTCTATTTTACCAAATACAAAAGGGTTTTGCGACGCACTTTCCTCCATCTTTAAGGTTTTGAATCAGCCGCCCACAATTTCAAGCTTCAAAGTGCAGAAATCAATGTATCAATAATCTTTAAACATAATTAACTATTTTATTTACTAATACTTCTACACAATATTTATGTATCCATATGATCGGTGTTGGGTATACCTCGGTAGTCATATGGCAGAAGGGTCCATCTGCTAATTTCAATTTTGTTCAGCAGAGCAAAAATAAGATTTCGATCAAGTCCTTCAGCCGACATAATAGCCCAATTCTTTCGTATTAACCCAATTTATACAACGCCGTATGTGTTCTCTATCAGGCTTTCAAAATAATTATCAATATAATATATATTTTCTATAAAATATTACAAATTAACTGGTCGTCAACATTTTTTGGTAATTTTTCAAATGCCTCATTTTCCTCGTATCATGGTGCAAACAAAACAAAATTATTTTATTTTTGACTATTGATTAGTGTTAAGAGGAACGGCTGGGCGGCCTGTTTCATACAAAACTTAATTTTGGATTTGAGGCCAAAATATTCACCTAAACCTAATGATCTTTTTTTTCATAAAAAAGTATAGTAAATATAGTATGGATTAGAAGTAATTAATTTATTTATATTTAACATTTTGAAATATAGGTCATTAAGGGAATTGATTATTCGCGATTTTAGGGAAACCTTTAGCAATTATTTGGGGGCTCACGGTGATTTAAAATAAAGTTTTACCCAGTCTGCTTTGAAAATATAATGAAATATATATTTTTTTTTTTATATTAATATATGCATTCTTGTGGACTTTAAATTAAATTAAAAACAACCAATTTACGTTGAGACACAAATTTCGCGTACATAATTTAAAATACCGACCCGAAAAAAGCCTCTTATTTTAAATGTTTTGTTTTTATATTTTTATTTTCGTAATCATATTTATACAGCAAATAAGTTTTTTTTTAATACGATAAACACTCAAATAATTTTCTAAGTTGTATCTAAAATTTTTTTTTCATGGCTTATACTTCATAATTTAAAACAAAAATAAATAAAATACTTCTCATCCGTACTAGATATTTACTAACTCTTTAGTTAAAAATAAATTGTATCATTCAGTTTGGATGGATATTTTGGCCTCAAATTCAAAATTAAGTTATGTATGAAACAGACAGCGCAGCTGTTCCTCTTAACCTTCGCATATTAATTGCATCGAAAATTTCATTGCTTTAACTTGCATCTTTTTCCCCTTTTACATCAATAAATTATATTAATCGCGACGTACAAAAATCGACATTTCTTCAGGTCTGCCTTTTCTACTCTTACTAACATTGTTTGTGGGCTACTGACAGATGTATCCTTTGGCCGCACTCGAGATAAGAGCATTTTGAAACATTTTAAGAAGAAAACTTGAAAACGGAAAAAAGTGCAGATGGGACCTCCTGCCATATGACTACACTACAAGTACACACAAACTTTATATGATAACATGATAATGTAAGTTTAAACATCATACATCCACAATATGGCAAGCAATCCATTATCTACGAGGGGGCAATTTATATAACTGCCTTCCAGATGAAATTGAAAATGAAAAAAATCTCGGTGTATTTAAAAAGGATGTATTCAATCTAAAATTAAATAAACAAAATTTTAAATGTATTAAATTATAAAGTATTGATTTTTGGTAAATCATTCAAGTTAAGTAAGTTTCATTGTATTGATAGTATAGAAATCCGTAAGTCTAAAACTTAAACATTATTGAAAATGTACTTTTATTTTTTTCTAGAATATAAACTATATATATATATACAGTCGAAAATGGTTATAACGCACACGAGGGGACTGACTAAATCTACTCCTTATAGCAGTTATTCGTTATATAAGAAACAGTTTTTCTTTAAATCATATGTACGGTATAGAAGTGAAATTTCCTCGTTATATGAAAATATGCCTGAATCAAAATATCATTTAGTAATTGCTCATTATAGCCGGGAACTCGCAGTTGCCGTGATTGTTATAACCAAGTTCAAATGTATATATATATATTTAATAAAATTGGACGTTATATTATTTATACTTATGAATGATAACGTTACATCGCCCGAATATTATCTTTATCATAAATTCAACAGTCTGTTTGATGGGTAAAATAGAGATAAGAAACAAACAAAAAAATGTTTTCCCTTTTATCAGTGTGATATTTAAAACTGTGTTTTCAGGCTTTTAAAATAAATATTATATTTGAAATTTAAATAAATGATTTGTGCATTTTTATTTTATAATAACTATGTGAGTATGTCATTTCAGTGGGCTCAGTTTTGTTTGAATTTGAGTGCACCGAAAACGACAGAGTGATGCAGTTAACAATATTGATGGATTTTACGTAAATACTGATACGACAAAATGTTGAAATAACAAAAACCTGTTATCATAATACAAGCTGACCTGTTTGCAGCAAGTGGGGAAAAAATTTCTCATTTTACGATTTTACAAAAGTGCGAATAATACATATTTTATGATTTTTATCAATATAAAAGAGAAAACCATTTTTACCGCAAATATAAAGCACTTATTTGAAAAAACTTCGAACCTGAGAACGGTTATTAGTTACCGGTACCTTCCGCGATCTCCGTGACCGAGCGGTTAAGATCCTTGATCCTAATGTTTTTAAAGATTTGATAACGACAGTATTTTTTTTTTCGATTTCTCCAAAACTGACGTCATTACGGTTATGAGCTTTCAAAGTGACCTGGGGTAAAATAAACTTAATTAGTAAAGTCAGTAATCAGTGCATTAACTTTCTGTAAGTCACAGGATGCTGTCTGTGTGGGACTCGGCGTTCCTTGGCGTCACCTTTTGCGATGGAGCCGCGTGCTGACAGACACCGATCGATCTATGTAAGCTGTAACTATTTCCTCTTAATATTATGTGCTGTAAATCACTATGTTTAAAGTAACTTGCCCGATTTTAATAGTACTGGAGAGAGAGAATCCTAGATTAATAGATAGGGTGTACATTGCTAATTGTTAGTATATGCTTCCCCCATGTGTACCAACTGCGATTGCCTACCCGTAAAATGGTTGAGTGCCTTTTTCCACTGAACCCGGCATGAGGCTATTGCCAACTCACAACTGCAGAAGAAGGGTTACCTGTTCTAATCGCTGAGCTATCCGGATAAGCTTGGAGTCGGGCGCCCTTCGCCCGGCCTCCAGGTGAGTTTAACCTAACCTGCTACTATTACACTGTCGCTCCAATGTGCTTTAACTGCCTTCTATTACACTGGCGGCCAACGTGGATGGTATATAAAAAACATCGTTTTTTTTTCATTAGATTTTGCAACAACAATATGTGTGACTAGTGACGTAGCTTGTATGGGAAATACGAAAATATCCCAACACATCCGTTAGCTTTGGCTGACTTCGAAATTATAAACGAGATGACGCAGGAACAAACTTGACGTATACGAATGTTTTGTGGGTTTAGGGTATAGCTTTTTTGTACCTGAACGAACAGGATACGGCTTGTTGCATTCGGGTGGTATCACGTACGTTCGTATGAGTAGGGCGGTTAATATGATATACTCGTATTTGCAAATAACGTGAAAATTCTTTGTAGGAGACAACTCCTTCAGGATGATTGGGTTTGCGAAGGAGATGAAGAAAGGATGAATGCGTACCTGACATTTCAAATCAGCCAACGTTTCTGAATGGTTGTCTTTCACCAGCGCGAATACACAGAATATATACAGGTGTTAAGAGACGTACCTGACTTAATTTAACCAGCGATTAAAAAGGAGGAAAAAACGTAAATGAAATTTTGGTCTCCGGCGACATTATTCACAATTTTTTTTTCAAATATAACCAGAAAACATGTTCATATGTCGTCACTGATCACTCAAACAAGTAACCGCCCAACCCCCCACCATAACTGTCAAATACATACTGATTTTATTAAATGTTTTAATGAATACATTTTTTTTTAATGTCGCCGGAGATCAAAAATTCATGTACTCTTTTTACTCTAAGTAAGATCAGTATCCACTCTGGAACGTACCGCGAAAAACACTACAAATAACTTAAACAAAAATAATAAATATATCGCACTCTGGATTTTGAACACACGACCTCTGAATTAGTAGCCGAGGTCAAAAATACTGTGTGTGACCTCAAATTTCTCCCAAAATTTAAAAATATTATTGCGTGGAAGAATGCTGCGTAGCGACCACAGTATCTTGTTATAAATTTGCATTCATATCCGAGAGCACGTGTTTAAACAACAGACGCTATTTAAATGTTGATAATTATTATACGAGCAGTGAGCTGGAAAGAAACGTTAGTCAGTCGTTCCATAGTGTTATCGCTATGGACTTCTATACCTTTGGTCTCATTTGTTTAATTGTGATTATATTGATAGGATTAGAAAGCAATTTTCGGTAAGGATAACAAGTTGATTTTTTTCGTGACTATACCCCTGAATAACCTCAAAAAAATACATTTTTTACTCTACAGCCAACAGCTTATTAATTGCTTTTGTGTTTAATTCGTAAAATGTCAATCAAATTTAATAATGTTATTATTATGTTCTAATTAGATTTAATTCTTTAATCAATTCATTTTTAATAACTTATTGAAGTTTATAAACCTCATTGCAATATTTAATTATTGGAGAAGATCATATTAACACATCCTAAATGAAACAGGAAACCGAAAAAAACTACAGAAAATAAAAATGTATCGGTCGGATCTGGGACCAATAATGTGGGATTTAAAATGGAGGATAATATTGACAGGTCTTGAATTTGACGTATGATATCGATGAAGATGGCGTAAAGTGAACTGGTCTCATTAGCTCAGTTGGTAGAGCGATTGTCCCGTTAAGACAGAGGTCTTGGGTTCGTGTTCCAGATGCGACTGATACCTTTTTATTTTCGTTGGTTTTTTTCGAATTCGTGTTTCATTTAGGATACTCGTATGTTAATATTATCTTCTTCAATCATTTAATTCTTTAGTTTAATTACGTTCCTCCCATATAACACATGAAAATCTATTACTTTTATTCATGTTCCGCTAATACGTTATTTTTACAAACGGCCGGCATTTCACTCTTCAAATACCACAAGCAATGGATCTATTTTTGTGCATTTCCCTTTTACTACATACTTTTTGTTGTGGTAAGGTACGGAGTAATGTTGAATCATTCCTTGGTTTTCCTGAAAACCTTCGTTATTGTGCTTTATACGTTATAATTTTTGGGCGTAACCGCTGTCACAAGTAAAAATCATATTTTTTCTAAATTCGTCAAAGTGTTTTCGTTGTTGTAAAATACGGGGTTCAACATTTTTAAAACCTTCTAACCTGGTTCTAGTTCGTTCTTCCCTAGGATTTTTTGGGTTTATCGAATCGTTCTTCTGTCGGTTCTTCTTTGGCAACTACAGAAGTCATTAAACCAGTGGCGGTTTTCTCTAAAGTGCGTGTTTGCTGTGAACTCCAATAAAAAAAACAGCTCTCCATCCAAAGTCTGTGCTTAAAAATTCACCCGCTCGAATCCAAAATTAATTCCATTATGTGCGTTATTAATTCTACGACTTTGTGACATCTTGTCCTGAAAAATAATGTATACGGAACATACGAGTGACGCTTTAGCGGTTAACCATGCAAACCTTGAGATTTAGCTGCCTGTGTGCGCAGCGACTACAGGATGTGTTAATACAAAATTTGTACGGAATAGTATTTTGCAATAATCGTTTGATTTTTTTCTGTGATAATTGTTTTTTAAGTTATTATTAAAATGACATAATTACTGAAAATGTTACATTTTCATATCAAAATCGAACATGATTTTCAAATTTAAAATTATATATTGTATAGGTTTTGATGAATCCCCGAATTGTATCTTGTTGCTAGGTTGCTAATCTCTGGTACAGTGATTTATGATTAAATTCCTTTAGATCTAGGTAAAAATATATATAATATGGAAAAGGCCAATATAAGATTTTTTTTATAGATGAATAAATTTTTCTCTTCGATTGAACCTCCGATGAGAATTGCCACGAACTACTACTGTTATGTCTGTTATGCTCTTTAAACATCTAAATCTGTCAATTACCAAAATTAAGTCATAATGCACATGTTTCATTCCACGTGCTATTTTACTAGTGTCATTACCTCCGTATCCATAATATTGGTATTTACATTGACATATAAAAACTGTTTTAGAGGTATTCTGCATATGTTATTTTAATCACTGTCATTGTAGATAATATAATCCACTGTTTGACAGAATAATAAATTCTTGTTGATTTACATGTGTAAAACATGAATCTCGCATTGCAAGATGTTATACAAGAATTAGAAATATTAATCAATGTATGCAGATTATCAAAAAAAATATTGAAAATAAAATTTTTATTAACTACTATGATTTATTTTTATTTTTTTATCATTGAAGATAATATCAACAAATCTCAAATGAAATGTGAAACAAAAAATAAAAAGGCAACGGTCGTCACATCTGGGACTCGAACCCAGGACCTCTCGGTCTATCCAGGACCAGAATTCTAAACATTTTATTTTGTTACATTAACTCCACACAGGAGACCCTAAGGAAAATAATTTCCCTCCAGGCCTTTTTTTTCTTTGATAATGTTGCGTGGAGGGTCTTTTTGAGGAGAGGAAAGAGTGAACATGGGTCTTGAAGAGATCCATGTTGTAGGAGGAAGGAAACACAGAGGCCCGCAAGTCATTCCACAGCCCAACTGTTGAACTCATAACGAATGCTGCATATTGGTTTTCATCTTTTTTTATATTGTGATCAACAGTTCTTAAATTGAAGTATGATGTCGATCAGATACGATCGTTATCTTTTTTGTTTTCTGTGTCTTTTCTGCTTAAAATTTCATTTGAGATGTGTTGATATAATTTTCAACGATTAAAAAATTATTACATTGAGGTTTATAAGCTTCAACAAGTTATCTCAATAAAAATTGAATACAATGAAAATAATCTGTTGTGATTTGTAGGTGTAGTGGTATGCCGTTAACAGGTCCGAGGATAAAAGTAGAGCAAGGGGTCCTTCAGGGAAGAACAGTTACTACTAATTCAGGTTTCCAGTATGACAGCTTCCAGGGAATACCCTACGCCAAACCTCCTCTCGGGGACCTACGATTTCGGGCACGTCAACTGTTTTGATCTATTTAATACAAAAATGTCTGAAACTACTTTCGACCAATGATAAAAAAAAAACAAATAATATTATTTAATTGTAATACTTATTTTATCATTTTTACCGTAGGATCCACAGCCGGCAGAAAAATGGAAAGGAGTTAGAAATGCAACTGCACTAGGAAATGCTTGCTCTCAATATGATATAATTACGAAGAGCTATTTAGGATCTGAAGATTGTCTGTTTCTAAATGTTTATGTACCCAGTACTAGAAACTGTACTTCTCCCTTGGCCGTTATGGTATGGATTCATGGTGGAGGATTCATTGCGGGAGATGGAAGTCCTTTTTATTATGGGGCAGATTATTTTGTCGAATATAATGTAACTCTGGTAACAATCAACTACAGACTGAATGCTTTTGGGTTCCTTTCTTTGGGAAACGAAGATATTCCTGGAAATGCGGGACTCAAAGACCAAACACTCGCTCTGAAATGGGTAAAGCAAAATATACACCATTTTTGCGGTGATCCAAACAATGTGACGATTTTCGGAGAAAGCGCTGGGGCTGCTTCAGTTCAGTATCACATGCTATCTCCTATGTCAACAGGGCTATTTGTTCGGGCCATAATGCAATCAGGAAACAGTTTAATGCCATGGTCTCGGCAAACAAATCCCAAAAACGTAGCTTTGGAACTAGCCAAGATTTGTGGAATTGATCAAAATACTACAGACATTGGTCAGTTTTTGAGAAGTTTACCAGAAAAAGAACTTTTGGATGGGACCATAGGCTCTTTGGCCGGCAAAATACGACTGTCTTTCAGTCCAGTAATTGAAAACAATCTCCCTGGAATCATTCCATTTATTACCCGCTCTCCAGAAGAGATCTTAAACTCGGGTGAGTTCAATCAAGTGCCTACAATTACAGGCTTGGTCGAACATGAAGGCATAGTTTTCAGAACTGTAGAGTTTATGGATCTCGTAGATACTGAGGCAATAGCGAACAATTTAATTCCTGATCTGAAACGATTTGTACCCGATGAACTGAGCGAAAAGCATGGCGAGAATCAAATCGAGTTTATAGTAAACAAAATCAAGCAGTATTATTTCCCAAACACCGACAATATATCCGATAACTTCACAGATCTGCTTTCAGACTTTGCCTTCGTTAGAGGTGCCATTCCGTCGGTGAAGCAATTGGCCAAGCACTCTTCTCCTACTTTCTTTTACAGGTTTTCATACAGTGGATCGGTAAACCTCTGTAGATTAACGTGCGACTTCAACTACACGGGTACGGCTCATGATGATGAGCTGGCTTACATGTTCTATATGGAGGGAGATCGTATTGGTGACATTCCTCTTTCCAATATCGACAAACTTGTTTCGAAAAGATTGCTTCAAATGTGGACAGATTTTGCTAAATTTGGGTGAGTTCATCAAAATTCACTTTTTCCGTATTTTCCAATTTTAAAATTATTCTACATTCCTTCAAATAAATCCTTAACAGGGGTGATAATGTTTTCCTTCGGGAAAATTGTGATCTTGGATTAACTTTTTCATCACTTTGAACCGTGAAATTCAAATCAATAACCATGTAAATATTTGATGATTTAGTCTTGTGATATCTACATATCTACAGTGTTGCTCTTACCAGTATTTTAATGTTAAGTACGCTGATAAACTAACGTCAACTCAAAATTCGTTCCAAATTTACATTTGCTGTCCAATTTATTGATCTACCTCAGCTCCGGAATGATCTACCAGCTCTAATGTTTGATTCCTAGTCCCCAACATGACTCCATTCACGATCCAAGCTCACTCATTTCTCTCTCTATATTTAGCATCATTCACACAACTTCTCTCAGCGATATTGTAGATTTATAGACTTTTCACGCTTGAGGTATCCGCAGTGTTCTAAAGTGTTGAGTTCACTTTTTTAATATATTTTTTTTTATTAATGGCAAGTGTTCCAAATGGAAGAGTAGTATTATTTTTCTGATTGTTTGAATTACTCGTTTTAGCACTCCAACGCCACAGATATCTGCCGCTGTACCACTTTCCTGGGAACCAGTATCGTCGTCATCACAAGATGTCATTACTCTCAACATTGACGAGGAATTAAACCTCATATCGAACCCGTTTGCAGAGAGGCTTGTATTTTGGGATAATCTCATGAAACTAAAGTAATAGGCAACTTACTCAAATCGTGACTATAGAATGTGTTCACGACATGCAACTGACTCTAAATACACCTTAAAAAAGTGAGTTTAATAAAAAAATGTTTTTCGAAAATTTTGTTTTGCTCTCTTTTTAAGACCTTGGTAGTTTTAGTACCAGCCTTTGCCTGAAATACATAATGATAAACTCGAATGGTGAACTCTGGCATTATGAAATGAGAAAAAGAATTATTGTGAGAAATTTCTAAGACAACGCTACTGTTTTCATCTCGCTTGCATCATTTTGAACATTTTATGTAGAGCTCCAAAATGTTCACTTTTTTTAAGTATAGCGCTACTCCAAATTATTCTTCGTTTTGTAATTTTCAATTGTTGTAAATAAAGAGAGTGTTGAATCATTCTCCGTAAAGTAAGTTAAAGTCAGATATAATATCACAATTAATCTCCCATGCTGAATGGTTTGAACATTTGGTGGAGCAAATATGCAAAGCAACATCTACATACATTCCCCCAATTTCGGCTAATGAGAATACCATTCGATATTGCTCTGGTACAATCCGATTAAAATTTACATACAGTTATAAGTTGCACGAACACGACGAATTCCTACACATACGTAAAAAATAACTATATGCGTCGGTATAGCCCATCACAAAACTGTGTAAATTAAAATTTTTAAAATTAATAAAATGGTACCAAAATTGATCATCACTGTGGCAACACCGAGTAACACTGAATGTAGAACAAATTACAGTAGATTCAAATGTGAGGTTATGTTTGTCTTCTGAAACTGACAGTTTAACAATGGACAGGAAAAATAGCATATTCAATTAAGTGCGCGCTTCTTTCATTTATTTTTATTTTGATTTAACATCAGATTTCGAATAAATGGCTTAACATTCCTTAAAATATGATCACAAATTATTATTATATTTAATCATCCCCTTTCATGAGGCGAACAATGGATGATTCTCTGAAGAACTAACGCCATTCCCTTCATCGCCGGTGCGCAGTCGGGAAACACGCCAAACGCGCGCCCATAATTTGTACACGGTTGACATTTGTCATATGAGAACGGGTCGCTTCTACAAAATGTTCGTGTATTCAACAGCCCGGCTGTGAAATGATTTGCCGGCCTCTGTATTCCTCCTTCCTATAACATAGGCCTCTTCAAGACCCAGGTTCACGTCTTCCTATTCTCTAAAAAATGCTCCACTCAGCATCCCCAAAGATGACAGGCCTTGAGGGAAATTATTCCCCTCAGGGCCTCCTGTGTGGAGTAACTGTAAAAAAAGTACCACAAATTTCGGACACCTTTTGATGTTGATGTTAAAAATATTCACTTGAACCAAATCGCTTTTCAAAGCTACATTTTTTTTCCTTTGCACCCCTTGTTGCCATTTATAAAACGGCGCTATGCAAATCATTCAACTATTATTAATTTTCTTTACGTAGTAGTAGTATCAGTAAAAAATAATAAACTTTAACAACAATAACGGCATGTGCCTAGTTTGGTAGTCGTAAAACATATAATTTTACAAAAATAAATTAAAAAACGTAAAAATTTGATTCCTTTCTTTACTGCTGCCGTGTAATCTTTTATGCTGTAGGTACGTGTTCGTATGGATGTTTAATGGTTTCTAATTTATTACCAATGCTTTACTTGTATATAGAATAGTCTTTGATTATTTATCGCTTCCTGGCACTTAACTGTCTAATAAATCACATTGTATTATTATAAAGGTTGTTCTCGATTATCGCCACAATATTTGATGAATAGAATAATAATAAACAATAAAACACAGAATAAAATTACGTAATGAATTGACTGCATAGATTTTGATAATAAGTACTATATGTTTGGGGATAAAATAACGAATCACTACGGTAACAGGATGCTGTGAGTATGTTTAGAACCTGTCTGTACCGAATACCTTCTTCGACCATAAAAGTATCCACCAATATAGATGAGAAAAAGGAAATAAGAGGTCAATGAATAAATTTGTCGAAATTAACTTTAGGTTGAAAGCTTTCACCGAAGATACCATCAGAAAGACTGAAATGGAAACTGATCGTTATCTGGTTGTGTCGAGGGTAAAACTCTTCTGCTGCTGGAGTTCTAAAGTGAAAACGGAGTCGACTCCAACTAGAGTCAAAATAGGAAACCTGCAAAACAATAATGTGAGAAGTAAGAATGAAAATAGTGTAGAGATGAGAATGAATGATGAAGAAAGAAACGGTCATGGCATAGACGAAACATGAAACAACATATAAGCAAGTCTTTGTGAATCTGCTAGAGGGGTACACGGATTAAGGACGCAGGGTAGGGAGAAACGTGATGCATGGTGGGATGACGAGATAAAAGCACTGGTTTCAGAGAAGAAGAAAGCGTAGTTATGTCTGATGGCGGCTGACAGTACTGCTTGTGAAGGGAGAGATCGAGCAAAAGAAGTTTATAAGGAAAGCAAGCAAATTGAAAGAACGAAAGAAACGCCTGGAAGGGGAAGGGGGGTATCAAAATGACACACCACTTCCAATAAAATGTTAAACTCTTTTGGAAGGAGGTCAAAAGATCCCGGAATGGTCCAGAAAGCGGATGCATAAAAGTGATAAAAGCGAAAGATGGAAAAATGTTGACGAATAAGAAAGAAATAAAGAGAAGAATGAAATACTTTGAAAAGATCTTCGAAAACAGCCCGAGTGGTGGTGATTCCAGTGGCGTATCAGGTATTAATTGTGATGGGGTGAATGTTATCAAAATAAGCATGTATGAAATAAAAAGATTGATAAGATGTATGAAGAATGGTAAGGCTGTCGGTTTCAACAATAATAACCTGAGGGGAAGGAGACGAGAAAGAGAAAGGTAGGGAAGTGCCTGGCTATTCTGATCTGGTCATCAAAACGGCTAAAGCCATTTCAAGCAACCTTATGATTCTGAATGGTGGTCTTTCACCAGGGCGATACTGACAGCACCTACCACTCTTGAATGTACCGCAAATACACTACATATTACTTTTAATGAATGTGAAATAACTCACATTAAATTTACACGTGCACGTCGGGATTTGAACCTGTGACCTCCGGATTCGTAGCCAAGGATTATATCCACTCAACAACGGAGACCGTCAAATAATTTATAGGAAATAACCGTATAATTCTCACATGGTTATCCAAACTTTTTAACTGTTATTTAGAGGAGGGTTGCACGCCATTAGATTGGAGAATGGCTGCAATCATGCCTCTATACAAAGGTAAAGGGTCACGTATGTAATGTGGAAATCACAGGGCTATTAGCTTGCTGAGTTCAGTTGGAAAGCTGTACAGCAGGATATTGATTGAAAGGGTACAAATGGAAAAAAATGATAAAATAAGGAATGTGCAAGGTACTCTTATGAGTGGAAGGGGGTGTATGCATCAGATCTTCTTCATTGCGTATACTCACAGAGAAGTTTCTCGAAAAAAACAGAAACTTCTCTGTGCCTTTTTTCATCTACAAAAAGCATACGAGAGGGTTTACAGAAAAAGCTGTAAGCGACTAGTGTCGTTACAAGACTGTAAATTTTGTGTAGGTGCTGGATCCAGAGCCACTTTCTTCCGTTGGAGGGTTGTAGGGTAGGTGGATAGTGCTGTTCCTCACGCATCCAGTGGTCTATGTGAGGGGCACTAGGTGGGCCACTCCTCTGCCGGGTCCTGGCCTTGCAGTGACGTCCTCTTGTCTCGAGGACGTAGGCCCAGGACTGCTTCAGGCAGAGGGTGTCAGCGAGGCAGCAAATGATGGAGAGGGTTACGGCGAAGAAAAGACTTTTGTTTTGATGCTCACAAGTTGTGATAAAAGTTATGACTGCTTTATTTTTCAAAGTTGGCCTATTTATTTGATTTCCCGAATGCGACAAGCATTTTACCCCTCTCCTTGCCACGGGGGGGACGCGCTTACCAAACTGGAACGCACCGTATATAGTGAGCGTGAAACTGTCGGGAGCTCATTTGGCCGAATTCTTCAAGGTCGGCGGACGCCTGAATTTCGACATTTAAATTACATTTTAACATTACATGAAAAAAAATTTAAAAGGTTTTGTGTAGTTATCAGGTTAATTCTAGCTGTGTTTACTGCTGTCAATGTTTTCCCACGTACAGATAACATAGCGCTTTGTGGTTTCGTTATCTGGTCGTAGGGAGCAATAAACATGAAAAGGTTAAAACAATTATTATGTAAAAACATCTCCTCATTACGGCATTATTCAAAAGGTTTATTATGCCGCTTTGATGAGATTTACACGTTCAATTTCAACTAAATTATAAAAATAACAAGAATAACATGCAAATAACAATCGATAATAATGCTAATGATAAGAATGAAAGGAAGCTCGCAACACGGTATTTTACCTAGTCGGAGTCTGACAATTTTCGAACTTCGATCGCAAAGACGCCGTTCTCTTTGTATAAAAAACCTGTGAATTTAAATACAGTAACTTTAAATGTTTCGTCACTTCATGACCAATAAGAAACTAAGAAATGAAAAATGAAATTTCGACGATCGAACAATAAGTTTAAACACGTCTGGTACAAAAGCTATGGAAGATATTATCCAAGTAAGGAGAGTGAATACGAATCTTACACAGGCAATAAGCCTCTCTGTACGCGGGAAGCGTGGCATGTGTTGATTTGTGGTATACGGTGATTTTACGGGGTGGTTTGACATCACAAAATGTATTAATCAAGGCTGCGTAATATCACCTTGATTATGCAATATATACATGAATAATTGTATGCAAGAATTGAAAGAGGTGAGTTTGGGCGCGAAA
Source organism: Halesus radiatus (assembly GCA_022606495.2). NCBI lineage: Eukaryota > Metazoa > Arthropoda > Insecta > Trichoptera > Limnephilidae > Halesus > Halesus radiatus. The sequence continues at coordinate 26,104 of JAHDVE020011668.1, forward strand.
ATGACTAATCTGAAAATATGTTGCCTGGTGTATGCTGATGATACGGTGCTGTTTGCTGACAGAATGGAAAATCTACAGTTCCTCGTATCTAGGATGAACGAAGTATGTATAAAAATGAGATAATTATGAATGTAAGTAAGTCTAAACTCATGGTGTTTGAAAGAGAGAGTACGAAAACAGTGTGCAATATAGTTGTGAATGACGAATACTTGGAGCAGGTCGATGAGTTTGTATATTTGGGAAGTATGTTTACGAGAGATGAAAAGACTGATAGGGATATTGAAAGAAGGGTGAATGCCGGAAACTCCATTAACGGAGGACTGAACTCGGTTGGCGCAAACAAAAAGTTGTCCAACGAAGCAAAGCTAGCAGTCCACAATGGAGTGCTGATAACAACCCCGAACGAAGAAAAGAGTGTAAGAATAATATATGACGCGAATGTGAATGGAATAAGAAGCCGGAGACGCCCGAGGAAGACATGGCACGATCAAGTGAACCAAATACTTGAGTTGGGCCATGTCAGAAATCAGAATAACAGAAGAGAGTGTATGAGACGATGTATGAATGTGAATGAAGCAAGAAGTGTATGCCAAGATCGAGTTGTTTGGCGATCCGTCCTCTCTGCCTACCCTTGCAGCAACGGCGTGATGGTTAGATTTTTTTTCAACTTTTATATAACTTATTATATGTACCTATTCATCATTATTTATAAATGTCCATTTAAAATGACATCGCTATCGTAATTTTTATCTACAATAAAAAAAAACTTGTGAAAATACCCTATCATTGTGTTTCGTTAGAGGTTTGCGCACAATACACAGATGGCTCCCAATGTCGACGAAAAATTCAAAGATATATCACATTGATAAAAATGACGGAATGTAAACAAGTTTAGATACGAAGAACGGTAAATGCATTGCTCCCGGATAGAGCAGAGATCAAGTTTAGATACGAGGGACGGTAAATGCATTACTCCCGGATAAAGCAGAGATCCCGAGTTCCAGACTTATAAATAACACTTTACGAAATAAATAAATAAGTCAACCACATAATTAAAACATCAATATAATAATGCTTATGTATATATTACTCACATTCAAATAAATCAATATGGAATACTAAAACATTCAATACTAGGTTTTGTAAACTAAAAAATCAGTAACCCAATAAATTATTGTAGAATCGTCTGCACTTCGAAAGTCCTTCTCGGCTTGCTCTCTCGGCTGCCTTTGCCTCTCGGTTCCGCAGCCACTCTTGCCTTATATCTTTATCGAGTGGACCCCAGTCGTCTCTCTCCAAAAACATCAATAGAATTTTCTATAAAAAACAACAAAATATCTAAAATGGCGAGCATACAGTATACCTAATTGTAACTATCATCATTATATTATCAGTACTTTTTTCGCGAATAACACATATTTAAGATAAGCGATCAAAGTAAACGTTTTGCTTTTGAATCTAATTCATGTGGAAATTAAGAATGTGCCAAAGACCAATGACAAAACGAAAATATTGTTTCAGCTTACTTCTCCTGGCTTCATAGGAAGTGCTCTCCGTCTGTAGTAAGCCAAAGCCGCATACAGTGGTATCTGAAGAATTCCTGTAGCGGTTAAAATCCATCCACAAACTAGAAAATACGAATGCAACTGTGTTTAAATTACCCGAGCTGCATTTTGCAATCACGAGTGCTCTACAAAAAGGAATTTAATGTACTATTTGGGCTACTGCACCTCCTCATTAATGTTCGCAAAGGACGCATCTACGGATTGCCTCCCTCGTGAGGTACCGGGTTGTCTCAAGGAAAGATAGCAAAAGCAACATCTCCATCGTTCTTAGATCATTGATGTTAAGTTCCATTAACGAGACATCTTAATTGGTTTTCTTTTTTGATATTTTTTTAGGTAATTTATTTGATTAAATTAATATATTGCGGTGGCAACAAAAAAGTGTGAGTACTTAGAAAGTTTTATATATTTTAAATGTAAATATAACGGCTTTTGAATTGCTAACCGCGCACATTCAAGCTGAATTAAGAACATTATTAAGTATAAATATATAATATAACTTCTAATGGCTCACCCAAAGCTATGGTCGGATATTTGGCACCTTTGTATGTTAATTGTTTCAATTCAACAAGAGAATAAATAAATATAGCAATCAGCATGCCCGGAGTAATAAGTTTCCAGCACAACCTCCAGAATATTCCAACCCTTTTCCTTAGCATGAATTCAATATCATCACAAAGATTACTAATTCCTTCACAAACAAAAATATACACAATCAGATTCCAAAACTATTTAGTTTTAAGATGCAACTGGAAGTCGTGAGAACTAAGCTCACCATATATCCAAGCGATTGTGATCATTTCGGAAATCCCAAGAAAGTAAATAATAAATGAGGCTCCATGATGATCAACCAGGTTAAGCATGAACTGTCCTCCCTGAGAAGAAAACACAATAAGTATCAGGCAAATTACTAAGCAGTATTAACAACAACAAAAACACTCAAACATAAGGAATCGTTGGTGTACCACAAGGCTTCTCACGTGGTCCATGATTATACTTTATTTATATAAATGACATTGTAAAATAGGGAATAAAAGGTGCGTTTCAGGTTTTTGCAAATGACTCAATTCCAAATTTTCCTGTGTATGGATGTTATGTTTTTTAAACTAATAGAAACATAAAATAAACGGCAATGTTATTCGAATGAGGTATTGTTTTGGAAAATTTTCAAAACTGTAACTAATCTAAAAACTTGTTACGTAGCAACCTGTCACCCACGTCACGAGCGAACACATACCCACCCCCTTCTCTCTCCTATACCGCCCGGTTCAACGTCCTCGCCGGCCATTACGCTCCAAGTGCCCACGAATTCAACAGTGCACCACGAAACCACCGCACACCGGTCGGCCGAGGCCATCTCGCCGACCGGTGCCCTCGATGGCCCTCGGCTGATCCTAAGTCGGTCTCCCATTCGGACCCCATTCGGACCCTCAAGGCCATCTCTAAACTCAGGCTTTCAGTCCCCCATTTCAACCACAACCACGATGTCCTAGTGGGATCCAGCCCATCGCGCCCCCGTTACGCCGTATCAGTACCAACGGTCCATCGCCATCTTGCCTATCGCGCGCCCATGACACCATGCTCCACTTCTCGCCTGAAGAATAGCTTACTGATCCACCACGCTCCCTCCTCGACACCTTGTTTCCCGCCTATGTGTGTCGAAACTTCTTATTTTCTCAGCCCCAACCCCCCGCTATTAAGAGAAAAGTAGAATAACCAGCCATAGGTCAACTTTAGAATGATACACTCCTCGTTTCACACAACCGCCTCTTTCGTTATGTAATGTACTGTGTCACCCACTCCGTTCCGCGTGTAAATCCCGTATACAGATGACTTGAGGCCTCAGAGTACAGAAAGGCCATGCTCTGCTGGTAAGTCCGTCTACCTTGTCATAACCCTGAGCTAAGCTGCGAGGAGCTAGCCGCTCGGCAGCTTCTCGCACCCGACGCTTGTAGATATTGTACCTGACGTTTTCATATACTTAACAAACTAAAGTTAAATATCTGCATTTATCCATTTCCATGACAAGGTAGATTATGAAGAAATAATAACCAGTTTACACTTTTTACATATCCACCGCGTATAAAGATGAGCTTATTTGCTAATTTTAAGACATTAACATTTTTTTCTGATGAATCCAGAGTCTTAGTAAATACTTTTTTTTGTATTTATATATAATAACAGTAACGACAAATAAAGTTAATTTTAGTAATAATTAAAAATCATATTTTTTTTGTTTTATTCAATTTTACAAGAGAAAAAATACAATTCGAAAAATCCCGATAAGCTAATTTTTTGTAGTTGGTCTAACGGGAGCTTGTTATTTAAAACATAAAATTTACAGACAAGGTTACAAAATATGTAAAATAAAAACATAAAAAAACAGTACATAAAATAAAAACATACGTTATTATATTAATCTTGAAAGTGACATTTGAGAGGGATCGCTTATACTGAGATGTACAAAACTAGCACCTAAATATCTAACTAACATCGATACTTAAAATTTCTTTAAAAATAGTTAGTTTTTATGAAGTAAACAAAAATAAACGAATTAATATAAATATGCTCACAGGTGTTACGTAAATGATACTTATCGAGAATCCACCAACTGTGACAGATGTTACGACTACCCAGGTTGGTATCCAGTGGAATCTATCCCTGGTGGCCGTTATTATACAAGAAGTCATGGCGTTCATAGAGCCGATGCCCAAGATATACAACATCAGGAAGAACAAAACAGCGAAAAGCTAAAACGATAACGGTATGATGAATTAATCACGTGAATATTTTTTTAAAGATCCGGAAATCTTGTGGGTAGACTTACCTGGGGAACAGATTCAAATTTAGAGATGGCCATCGGATAAGAAATGAAGGCCAGATCAGCTCCTCCTGTCACAACGGTCTCAACGGATACTCCAGTCTCCTTTGAAAGATTTCCCAGGATCCCAAAGATGGTAAAGCCAGATATTAAACTGGTCACCGTATCCAGAGTCGTTACAATCATCGCATCACTAGAGTTAAACAAATCAACGGTTCGATTCTCGTAAAAACGTGGGCAGTCACAATACTTTGATATGTATTTTCTTTAAATTTGTATTAAATTGGTCAAGAGATGTGAGTTATTTATATATTTTATACAATGTTTTCATTTATGTCAAGGGATATTACTCATAAAAGAAGTATATTTACTGATATTGGTTGTTATGTGGGTTTCCAAAATAAAGACAACACAATACGATATTTTTATTTTACAATTGTTAGTAGACCAAATAGGAGCACTCAGGATTTTTTTACATCATTGTCTTCCGCTTACTTAACTTATCACCTTTTTCACAAATTACAAATATCACCTTCAATTATCAGTATTCATGTAAGTCGAATTTTAAATGTACGATCAATTCATAATCTCTTACCGGTAAATATTTTGTCGGAATGTGTTGTACGATGCGTACATGATGACACTTCCAAAGCTAACTGACAAGGAGAAGAAGCACTGCGTTACTGCCGCAAACCAAACCTAATTAAAAATAAAACAAATAAACGGGTTGCCACGGAAAGGCAGAGGTACTGGTACTGCCACGTAGAAACCACCTTCCAAATTTATTGCATTTGATCCACAGACACCTTATAATATATAATTTGAACCTTGGTTTGATATAAAATTTGTAAAAACAATATTATCAATTATTAATTATAATTTTTTTTTTTTGAGATTTAAAAACCTCATTGTAATATTTAATCATTGAAGAAAATAATATTAACATAACCTAAATGTGTGATTAAAAATGGAGAACAATGTTGATAAATCTTGAATGTGAGATATGATATCGATGAAGATGACGTAAAGTGAACTCATCTCATTAGCTAAATTGGTAAAGCGGTTGCCCCGGAAAGGCAGAGGTCCTGGGTTCGAGTCCCAGATAGGACTGAAATCTTTTTAATTTCTCTCTTTTTTTTCTGTTTTCATGTTTCATTTAAGTTATGTTAATATTATTTTCTACAATGATTAAATATTAAAGTGTGGTTTTTAAATCTCAATAAAAATAATTAATAATTAAAAGTTTTGACTATATTCTTTAGACTTTTAAAAAAAGTCTGAAGAATATAAATAAATGAAAAATATACTCAGATAAATAAAAAATCGGATATTAATCCGAGACACTGTCTAGTTTGCAATTGTGTTCGTTAAGAACTTTGTAATCATTATAAAGATAGCTGCACATAATATGCGATTAAAAATGGAGAATAATATCTTGAATTTGAGATATGATATCGATGAAGGTGACATAAATTGTACTGGTCTCATTAGCTAAGTCGATTAAGCGATTGCTTTGGATAGGCAGAGGTCCTGAGTTCGAGTCCCAGATGCGACTGAAATCTTCTTATTTTCTGTTGTTTTTTTTTTCGTTTTCATGTTTCATTTAGGTTATGTTAATATTATTTTCTACGATTCAATACGCGAATATCGTTCAAAATGATTGCCCTCTTACGTGCATAGCTCGATATTTATTTTCTATTGTTATAACAGAGCTGCGTTAAATCACTATTAATTACAGTAAATTAATTACTCAAACAGAAATTTGCATTTTAGATTGTGAGGTTTTCACATTTACTAACCTTGGGTTCTAGGATCACCTTAAAGTTGGGTTTCACAAAATACAGTATGCCTTCACCGGCACCAGGTAGGGTTACAGCTCTGACCAGTAAGACGAGCATGATGACGTATGGAAAAAGAGCCAAAAAGTAAGAATATATCCCAGAGTTCTTCACTCCGCGTATCAACGCCAAAAACACAGAGAGCCAGGTACAAAAAAGGCAGAGAGTCAACCTCCATTCAGGTAAGCCGATGCCGTTGTCAACGTTTTTCGTTTCTCTCAAAACATTTTTCCTGTGATGAAAAATACAACAGCCACGTTACAATCAACCATCAGGGATTACAAAATGACCGTAAATAGTATGATTCCATAGCTGATGGACAATGTCAATTGATCGGTGTGCCAGGTAACTTCATCACGTATTCACGTGTGTACGTGATGCACAAATGTTTGCTTGAAGACTCTCCAATGTAGGAATATGGAGAGGTTCAAACTACGGATCACATTATAGAAGAGTTTCCACTAAATTTGATGTTACACGATGCAAAGCAGGATTCTGTTAATTGGCTTAGAAGAGTGTCCACTAAATTTGATGCCACACGATGCAAAGCAGGATTCTATTAATTGGCTTAGAAGAATGTCCACTAAATTTGATGTTACACGATGCAAAGCAGGATTCTGTTAATTGGCTTAGAAGAGTGTCCACTAAATTTGATGCCACACGATGCAAAGCAGGATTCTATTGATTGGCTTAGAAGAATGTCCACTAAATTTGATGTTACACGATGCAAAGCAGGATTCTGTTAATTGGCTTAGAAGAGTGTCCACTAAATTTGATGCCACACGATGCAAAGCAGGATTCTATTCATTGGCTTAGAAGAATGTCCACTAAATTTGATGTTACACGATGCAAAGCAGGATTCTGTTAATTGGCTTAGAAGAGTGTCCACTAAATTTGATGCCACACGATGCAAAGCAGAATTCTATTCATGTCCACTAAATTTGATGCACGATTAATTGAGAAGAGACTGTCCACTAAATTTGATGTTACACGATGCAAAGCAGGATTCTATTAATGTCCACTAAATTTGGCTTAATTGGCTTAGAAGAATGTCCACTAAATTTGCAATGCAAAATGTTAATTGGCACTAAACGATGCCACTGTCTAAATATGTGATGCAAAGCAGGATTCTGTTACTGAAGTCCAGTGGATTGAGTGTGACATTGCGTCTGAGTCTCACCCAGGCGTCGTGAGTTCAAGTCCTCCATCATGACACAAACAACATCTTCTGCTTACAGTGATGGTAGTCTGAGATTTTCAAATATTATCCGATTATTCGTAACCCAGGAATTTATTATTTATCTGTACATTGTTTATGGGTAGTTTGAAAAGTGTCAGCTCCCTGTGAATAACAGTATTGAACTGTATTTTTTTTAAATCTTATAAAATACATATCTAAAAACGGTGCAGATTGAAAAAAAACATTTCATATAGAACTTAAACGCTTACAGTTTAAGAACTTTTTTCACTGGAACCCTTTGACGGTTTCCTAACTACCCGTATATAATTTAAAATTAAATCGTTTGTAGTATTCCTTACGTTAGCAAACTACAAAGTGTATTTTTGAGTACCGGCCTTTAAGAATCTCAAACATCCATGTGTCCCCTTCAACTATGCAACCATACGGAGATGAAAAATACTTTTGCAGTAAATGAGAAGATCTAAATACTGATAGAATTAATAAAGAATCTTTCGACTTACATAAAGTAATAATCCGTAGAGCTTCTATTGCGAAACTCCGTTTTATCGTTACTCGATGATGAGTAGCAATTAGACCATGTTGATTCACACACAGTCCACGGAAGTGTGGTTGAGAAAGAGGCGATTAGATAGAATGCTATGAGGGCAATGAGGGAGGAATAGTATGACATCACACATGACACAGCTATTGCTGCTCCACCTCCAACTCCTGAAAGACAAACAGAAAAATGTCAGGTACCACTATTTCATTATTTTATACCTATCTAAACCTACTGAAGGGATTGTTATGAAGTATCTCCTAACGAGAAAGTTTCACATTTCACCCCGTTGTATTATTTACCATCGATGTTTAATATTTGTTTCGGCTGATGGTAATACCGAAGGGGAGATTGTTCGTCAGGAGTATGAAGGGGAGGGGGCTCCTACGGAGCGGGGGCCCTTCCATCGCCCCGTGTGGTTTCTTGCGTCAAAAACGACGGTTACCTTATTGGCCGTTCCTAGTTAAGAGTTAAATCATTATTTTTACTGATATTCTGAAAGTGAGTGTCTTTAATTAGAATAAAAGTGGAATTTTTGCATCTCAATGTTAATTTATCGACTAGTCCCCTGTCGGCCTGCTGTGCTGTGATCCTGTATACTTTGAGATGGCCGCGTGTGATCGGGGAAATATTTATTTCGATTTCATTTGAAATTTTGGTTAATTTACAATCCGTTTTGAATCTAATTTAATTCCATAAATTATACTGGTAGATGCGTTTATAAAAAAAAATACGCAATTTTTTCCTTAAGCGTAAAATAATTGCTACCCAATATAGGCATTTTTGCAAAGCAATTTTTATGGCAAAAGAAAATCGTTTTTATTCCATCACCTATCTCTGCATGCTCTATATAATCATCCCGGAAGCGGTTATTTCTCAATTTGGAAAAGTCTAATTCGTTTATACCAATTGCAAACACCATAAACATCTCCTGAAGATTTAGCTAGTGCGGGAGACAACGATATAAGTATGATTGGATTTAATAATAATCCTGAATAATAGTTATTAAAAGTTACAGTATTTATTTATAGAACGGCTCGGACTGATCCGTTATATACCAGGATGTATGAGAATTATGCGTAGGTTTATTACCTAAGGACGAAGGATTATTTATGACATGTTCGGTAGAAAGTATTGTAGAATAAGTGGAAATGTACTCGGTAAGACGATTGACTAGCAATTTGTGGGTGTATTATTCATTCAAATGGAGCCAATATTAGAGCTGCCTCGGGCTCGGGTAGGGGCTGGTGGTAGTGAGAAGATTATAATAATACATGTGCAAATGAAACGCAAAACTACGAAAACCTTCCGTTCTCCCATTGCAGGGCAAAAATAATATGTTATATCATATCCTCCTGCTTGAAAATTGACGGACGGTCATCTGCAGGAAGTACTAAGGCTTCCCGACCTACTTGATTATGATGAGGTAGGGAATGAAGAAAGTGCCTTCGATGTTAGAATAAACTGCATGAAAAAACATGTTCCCAAGGTACACAGACATGACGATGGGGGATATAAGAAACTGAAAGGTACAACTGCAAAAGCCTTCTTACCTCTCATTGCCGGGCAAAAATCATACACCTTCACACTCCCTCTGCTGGAGAACTGGCCGATGGCCATCTCCAGAAAGTACAGAGGCTTTCCGACCAACATCAGTACAATGAAGTAGGGGATGAGAAAGGCACCTCCGCCATTGGAGTAGGCCGCGTAGGGGAATCGCCACACATTGCCGAGACCCACTGACATGGCAATGCAGGACATGAGGAATTGGAGTTGGTTGCTCCACTGCCCTCGAGTCTCGTCCACGCTTCCGGAATCGGAGATATTGTCGGTTTGGCTTGGCCTATTGGATTCGCTCATTGCTTTTCTGGTATCCTGTAATAGTCTCATAAAAAAACATCGACGAAATAAATTACTGTGTCTTTGTGTGCCTTCATGAGGGCAGTTACGGCAATGTGGGATAAAATTTTATTGGAGATAATGAACACTCGAGTTAAACATCGATTTATTTATTTAATGAAAATAAAACAATAACTTTGTTTATAACCACGAGAATTTTATTTAATTTTATTACGACCGACCGGTTTCGCTTAAGATAAGCATCTTCAGGGTACAAAAATTAAACTGATCAAAAATACATAGTGTGTGTTTATATATACAAAATAGAATAAGACAGAACATAACATAGAACAAAGATATTTCATGCTATCTCATTTTTCTTTGTTCTATGTTATGTTCTGTCTTATTCTATTTTGTATATATAAACACACACTATGTATTTTGATCAGTTTAATTTTTGTACCCTGAAGATGCTTATGTTAAGCGAAACTGGTCGGTCGTAATAAAATTAAATAAAATTCTCGTGGTTATAAACAAAGTTATTGTTTTATTTTCATTAAATATGTCTAACCACAAAGTGACTGCTTTAAATCAAACAAAAAAAATTAATTATTTATTTGCACAAAACTATTTTATTAATATTATAAAACTTCAGTTACATTCAAAAGAAAATCCGTTCACGCGAATATTTATAACGTAATACAAACCTTTTAAGCATGAATTATTTTTACAATTTTACCAATCCGGTGCGGTAATTGTTATATGTTGTGTAGTTACAATTTTGACCAAGGTTTCAGGTTATGTTCCGAGGCACGGAGTGCCTTAATTTTGAATGGTTATTACCATGCAATGGTGAGATTAATTTTAAATGGTAATAATAAACACTCAAATCACGCATGTTACTGACGTCGAGCCATAAAGAACAGATTTAATTACTGTATTGCACAAAACCATGCATTTAACAACCTTCGAGTAACACTTCAGTTATAATATATTGGAAAGAAAAACGATTCTCAAGAAAATTTCTAAGGTCATAAGATCTTTTAAGGCTGGATGAATTTCCTAATTAAACTAATCGGTTGCAGTAATTGTAATATTTTGTCTTGAAGATTTGAGGTTATTTTTGGAGATGTGGTATGAACTTTGTTGTTGTTTATAAGTGTTCGTTTTTCGTGTGACTTTCGGACATTTAATTTATTTTGTAATTTCAAGTTATGTTCATGTTTTAATCACTTACCTACTTATTTTATTTTCAAATTATAACAACGATGTATTTTAATATTAAGAGTAGCAAATTATTTTACGCCTAAACGCAGACGCATTATTTAAAGTAAACATCGCGATAATGGCAAGTGACAGATTTCAAATTGAGCGTAAGAAAATTGCTTTTGTTTTAGAACAGTAATTGAATATCTGGACTTGTCCGTGTAAAGCGGCCACGAAGCTATTATCGGGTAGGTACTTTCAGATTTTTTTTTTTAATTTGAATTAATTTGTAGCACTCAATATCATTTTGTGCAATGTATATTTTTTAAATGCAAATTCTGTTTTTTATTATCATTTTTAGTGCAAAAAGGAACTCCAGTGAAAAATATAATGGCTTTAAAAATATGTATTCGTAGGTATAGATCAGCAAATGCCGATTCTAAATATATAACTTTTAATGTATATAATTATACATAGATTTTATAAATCGTTATATAAAAGTGAATTAAAAACCGTACCATGAAAACACCATGTTCTGTTGGTACCACTGCTTCTGACGTCACACGTGCCATTTTTGAGCCCAATTATAACTACATAAGGTTTTTTTCCGCTCTTAATATTCCTTACTGCTTATAATTTCACTGTTTGCAGTGTTCATTTTGCCCGTAAAATCATTATGTTTGTTTATTGCGACTACTTGAGATTTCTCTTGAAAATTCAAACCAATTTTAACGAATTTGTCTTCGTCATAAACTGATCCTTGCACAACACGTCATTGACACTTTGGTGATTATTTATTCAGTTATTCTGGAAGCGGGGGATTTATAATAATACCTCAAACCTGTTATTTCTTATGATGCGTAACATATTTAGTTCTATTTCAAACCATTAAAGGTACCACAACCTATAAAAATTTGCATATTTCTCTCGCAAAACATCTACTGTCATATTTTGTCAGATCCGTGACAAGAGCGCGTTTGGAAAACCGCTAGAGGCTTATTAACGCAAGCGATTATAATTTCCCTTTCATACATAATTCAAAGCACTAAAGGTTAAAATCGCATCCAAAAAATTCTAACCAGATGATAACAAAGTGCAAGAGGAATAGTTCTGTATCATTCCCGTTTGTTGTGATATTACCTAATATTGATATGTTAGTCTGTCGGTATTATGTTATTCATGGTGGGTCCTTTTTTCACATCATTTTTGCATTGATTGATTAATTCTTCTACAATTTGCTTTCGCATTATGAATTCTCCTGATACTCCTATTTTTTTATGCGAATTTTGTTGCTGACGGTACTGTTTATTGTGTTTTTAAGAAGTAAAAATAAATTTCAAACAATAAAAACAATATTAGAAAAGCAGGGAACTCACTCCCGACATCCATGCTATATATACCATAGATTTAGTATTCTTTGTACCAGTCTGAGGATGCCCGTGATAGGGTGAAACCGGTCCGGTCGAAAATAAATAAGTGGAAAAAAGTTACAAAGGTATTTTAATAAAAAAAAATCATTTTATTATGAAATTCCACCATGAATTGACAGTTTCAAAATTAGAAATAATTAAGTATCCTACATCACATTGTAGATTACGTGCAATATATTGTGATTTTAACTTCTAAATCAAAATTTGTAGCCACGCACTCCATTTTTTTCTATTAATTAAACTACCAACTCTGTAATATAATCATGTAAATAAATTTTATTATTATTATTTTAAGCATCTTCTTGTGAGACTTTAGGAAACATTACTGTGTAAATATTTATATATTTACACAAAACACACATCTGAACGCAATATGTACACTCCGCTTCTCTACACAAGCATTCATTAAAAGAGAAGTATAATATTGCAATGAATTAAATTGTATAAAATTTCAATAATGAAAAAAGAGCATTGGGAAAAAAAATGCGTCCTTTATGTGATTTTCACCAAAATGGCGCTATAAAAATCATCAAAATATTATTATTATTATTATCAGGTACCAAATCATTATTCAATAGATATGAATACTAAAATATTGTTTAATTTCTCGGAACGGTCAGAACGCTAATATCTGTAGACCCGGTATCGATATATCAGATATGCGGCGGTATCATAATACGCATTTCTGTTACCAACATCTGTCCTAGTCTTCCAGTTTAGGTTTTAAAAAAGTTGGATATGGACTTTCTTTGAACGCTGATAAATTATTAATCAGTTGCGGATATGAATATATTTTTGCACTTTGGTACAATGCACCTACAATAATAACGAGACACTGATATTCTACAATGTTTCCTTCAATTAAAAGCAGTTAAATTTGAGTATAAAGTTCTCGAAGTTTTGGATGCAATCCATACAATATCGATTACCGCCTATTGAACCGCTAATCCGAAAGCTCGTGTGACGTCACAATATTAATTCAGAATGACGTTTTGATTAAGCGGACATAAAAAAAACTCCTGAGGTCCAACAATCTCACTATCCCCATTACATTGATCAATCGGGTTTATTATTGTACTGCACCAAAATGCACTGAAAAAGTACATACATTTAAAATAAAAATATGTTTGTTACATGTTAAAATAAAAATAAAAACAATTTTTTATTTAATTAAATACATATTTTATTTAATAATACTGTATCAAAAATGTTTATTTACAACGCGATATAATTGATGTTAGTATATTTCGAAACAATCTCATTTTATGTTTTTAGTATCACATTTAAAGCAACATTACTGCTAAATGAAGATTAAATAAGTTAACTAATAAATAATAACAAATTGACGTGCAATTTTTTTTTAACTCACATATGAATGAAAAAAAATAATAATCCATAATTTTAGGCAAAAAATATTTTTTGGCGTGATGAACGAATGATAACATCCAATCCCTTTATAATTGTGTTTTGTGTACTACAAACACACTTATACAAAATACTCGAATTCAAACTATGTAGACTATGGAGTCTTATGGAAGAAGAAAAAACTTATTTAAATAATACTTTGTACAAAAATTCACATGGTATATGTGGTCCCGAGCAGAGGTCATACGTACGTCAACGACGATCGTTCTAAAATCCCTTCATAAAGATCTTCCTCACACGTCTTGTATGAAAACGAAAAAGACAGAAGATACTAGAATGTCGAATGACTTTAATCATACTCCCATGGAAATTTCGCAATCGTTAAAAAGTCAAATACAACGGGTTGTAATCGATATTTTTCCGTACTCTCAACGAGAATGTGAATACGATGGACCATTTTCTACCACTGAAGTCCTTAACTAAAGTAAATTTTAGTTTTTATAATAATATTCGCGTAATATTACATTAAAATGTCGGTAATGTGACAAGTAAATATGTACATATAAATAATTAAATAAAATTGTAGTAACTTTCGTTTTTATTCCGATTCCACATATTTATTAATATGTACATGTACAAATAAAATTTGATGTATTTTGATCATATCATGATCATTTTGATATATATCCTAATGAAAAAGTCCCGTTAATTATACCAAATGATCACTGTCAGCCTGCCATATAATACGAAGCAAGATACGACATACGGCCTATTGGTATACGTCACGATGACGCGCGTATGACCTATGGCTGGAACCACTTATATAGTGTTATTTACAATTAACTATCCTACATTATACAGGGTGTATCAGCACGTACCCGACAGACTTTAACTTGAGATTGGCAAGCAAATTTAGATGTCATTTGCTGTCCAATAACTTTTCTTTTAAAATTAAATTCAAAATAAATAAAATCCATATCATGTCGGGCATTGGGCACAACCGAGGGCATCACGCGATACGCCCTCCGTTTAGTGCCAGTACAGATGAGACGGAGCGCGTATCATGTAATCCGCTGCGACGTATGGCAGTTTGATAGATTTTTTTGTTATTGTTTTTAGTTGAAAGAACATGTCATCTGAGGGCAAAATGATATTTACGTGTTTTACTGGAAATGTTCTGAGGCATCGCTGGTTAAACTCTGTCCCGGTACGTGATGATACACCCTCTACAAAAACAAACGATTGGTACTTAAGCTGTGTTTTAACTAGATTGTTATTTTGTCATTAGAATAATCATTTGATATTGTAGTTACAAAACATGTATTATCCACCCAGTTTAGCACTTTTTTATTTGGAATTTTTAAGTTAGAGCTTCATTTTTTTTTATTATTTATTAAGTTTAAAAAAATATATTATTTCACTTTCTTAAATTACATACATATTATATTAATTAACTACATACATAGCTTCAAAACCATAATAATTGTTCATAAAAAAGGTTTAAATCTCGGGCGAAACCTGTTAGTAAAACTAATAAAATTTAAATATTCTAGTATAAGGAAAGCTTCCGCGAAAAAAAAAATATCACATACATATCGAATCATGGAATAGGGGGATGAAATAACAGGAGAAAGGTGGGGGTGGGAACACCAAGTTAATTTTATTCCAAACGTTATTCCGACAGTACGGCACATTGCTACAAGGAAAAGTAGTAAATATTCGACAATCAATTATCCTTGTAAACAAAACGTTATTTTTACTACGGGGCGAAAAATCAATTGTTTTATTTTTCGACGGCAGCCTCAGCCAAAACAGATTATTCAATTTGAGAATGAATTAATCAGAACATTCATCGCGTAATAAACTTCAGCTAATTTACAAAACACAGTATTTTGCAAGAGTAATTTGTTTCATAATTGTTTCGTATTTTACCACACCAAATTGTATAAAAGAACACTTGAATCCGGTATGCAATGTGGTGGACGGATATATTTGCTTTCTCATTTTCATTTATGTTTTTACATATTTTGATTGGACTGGATCATTGCCCTGGGAAAGCTCCAAACGAACAATTGCGTTTGCGTAAAGAAAAAGGGAATGAGTCCAAAAGTCGAATTTTTAGTTGATTGTGCAAAATCGTTCTTGTTGAAGAAAAATTAAATGAATCAAAATATTTTTTTAAAGATGAGAAATTTGAGTGTACTCATTTTATTATAGCTAATTATGACCCTCTGTTTCTTCCTTTCGCCAAAACAATGAATTTGTTAATTGCTTTGAATTCCATATAAAAGCCGAATTATTTTATTTACAGGTGCTAATATTTTTTTGTTTCTCCGATCACAATGTAATACTTATTAATAACTAAACGGTTCATTACAAAACTGGCCAGTACTAACATTACATATATCATAAAACAATGTGTAAGTTAATATGAATTTAAGGTTAAAATACTCTTTGAAACTCGATCTTCCACTTGTCTATTTACGACCTGACATGTTTATTTTCAACCTAAATAAAAACTGACCCAATGCACATTTCATAAAATTTAAAAAAAAACATAGATTCAGTAAACAAACACAATTTAATCCGTTTTCCAGAAGGTAATAAACCAATCCGAAAGCAGTTTTAAATATAATTGTAAAGCCGTTCAGTCAGCAATAAAACAAATTTCTCAGTCTTTTGTACAATATTAAATAGAGCAATGGTACTCACCCCTGATATACGTGCTATACATGTACCATAGATTTAGTTTTAATTGTACCAGTCTGAAGATGCCCGTGATAGGGTGAAACCCGTCCGGTCGAAAATAAATAATTGGAAGATACAAATGGTTTCTCAATCAAAAATTCATTAAGAAATGAATGTGGAGTTCCTAATATAAATACAAACTACATTTGTCGTTGTCATAATAAACATAAGCTAACTAAATGACACTAAAATCAAGTATGCATCAACTCATCCTAATTATATTGTACTATAATAATTAATACTTATTATTGTCTAAATGAGGAAATTATCACATAAAACAAAAAACTTCGAATCTAATTCATTATCTTTAAGTTTTATTGAACCTGCTTATCGACAATAAAAAAAATCGATCTTGTAAAATTATTAAATGAAAAACAAATCTAAAAGCTCCGGCTCCGCTCTGACATCATAGATACCACCCGGGATTCCATTGCGGACAATATTAATAACTGTGTGACGTCATGTGATGCTAGTTTCATTGGCACTTCAAAATGGAACGTTTTAACTAGTAAAAAAATCACACATAAAAATCTTATTATAAAATAATTCTTTTTTTTTAAAACTTGGAAGTAACTTTTTTTTTTAAAAAAATAAATAAACGGTTTTTCTAATTGCGTAGTTTACAGCCTTGTTTTCAGTATCCAAAAACATCGTTAAAGATTTTCTTCCATTTGGGGAGATTCTGTCTCGATGCTCTCTCTTCCTTCTTCTGTTCATTGTAGGCCAGCCACTCCCTCTTGGTCTTAGGGTCAGTCGGACCCCACTCTGCCCTTGGAGTGAAAGCTGCGTATATTCTCTGAAATAAAACGAGAACATGCTACATTATTTATCATCGAATAATTGACAGTCAAAACACTTTAATAGAAAAAGTTTTTCATTCACAGAACCACCGACTCTACTAAAAGTGCAAAACAGGGGAGGAAAGGTATTAATTTTAAGTTCGTAGAGAAAACGGTAGTGTAAAGACCTATTTAGAAACTGCCATTATGTATACGTAACTACAGATAATTTCATCACGTTGTATATATGCATTTCTTAACCTTAATGCAGGCTCTTGTCCGGTATGCCTGTACAGTGTAAAGGTTGCCTTCATAGGTTTGCGGAACCGTACATATGGATAAACAACTGCTAAGTTTTCTTAACCTGTGCAGGCAACCGGAGAAAATTCGAAAAATCGTATATTTTTCTGCGCAGGCGTCAGGCAAGAAATCATAATTCCGCGGGCAATCTTTCATGCGGTGAGAGATGGCATTTCTCATAATTGTATCATTTTTTTAAATTAATACCAAAGGAGAGAAGCTTAAATATGCACATTCGAAAGAAATTTTCTCAAAGAATTTTGCCGATCTATTTCGTTTTTAGCAACCATTGATCACACCATTTACTACGTTTTTATGTTGTTTTTTAGTTTCAAATATCTAACCGAACATTGCTAACTGCATGTTGTCTGTCGACGCTATCGTTTCCAACTGCGTGGATTGACAGGTCCGTCTGAACTGGTGCACCATGCGAATTCGGAAAATCTGGGTACAGGCATGCCGGGCGGGTTGCTTGAGCAACTGGAGCCTGCATTCGGCCCTAAGAACCATTTTCTAATTCTTAAAATCTAAATCTTTACCAAAAATTGCCACTCTTCACTCCCACCATATTTATCGGGTAGGTTTGACCTCACGCTATAGATTTTTAGTAGATATGACTTTTATAAAGAAAAAGTGGAATTTCAAAATTATTTATCTTTTTTACTGATACTGCCATGTAGAAACCACCTTCCGAATTTATTGCATTTGATCCACGGACACCTTATAATGTATAATTTGAACCTTGATTTGATATAAAATTTGTAAAAACAATTATTAATTATAAATTTATTTTTTTTGAGATTTAAAAACCTGATTGTAATATTTAATCATTGAAGAAAATAATATTAACATAACCTAAATGTGTGATTAAAAATGGAGAACAATATTGATAAATCTTGAATGTAAGATATGATATCGATGAAGATGACATAAATTGAACTGGTCTCATTAGCTAAATTGGTAAAGGGGTTGCCCCGGAATGGCAGAGGTCCTGGGTTCGAGTCCCAGATGCGACTGAAATATTTTTATTTTCTGTTGTTTTTCCCGGTTTCAAGTTTTATTTAGGTTATTTTAATATTATTTCCTTCAATGATACAATATTATCAAATCACGAAGTTTGCAATAATTTAGTTTTTTAGATATGCAATGATTTTTTTTATTCTATATAACGTTTCTTAATCTAAGAAAATCAATTTTTTTACCGAGTGCCCACATGAGTCATGTTAGTCGTTCGGCGTGTTGGGATATATGATGCTGTCAATGATGTCAATACCTTTCAATAACTTGCTCTCGCCTAAAATACATTATTTGGTACTAATACATCAATAACGCGATTACTGCAATGTTATAAATCGATGAGTGTGCGTACGAATGTTTTCCACAGTTTTTTTTTAATCATATTTACGAGTATCGTTCATGGTTCATGTTCAATTTCCCCTAGTGTACAACATTTCAGTTAACATTATGAACCATGTATTCTAAAAATATTCATAAAACCAGCGTTAAAAATAAAAATAAAAACTATTGGCATTTATTGGTTTGTAAATCATAAAATTTCTTTCCTATATTAAACTTCAGACTGCCTGAACCGAAAAATACAAAACAATCCAAAGCGGATTCCGTTCTAATAAAACACTTTTATAGGAGAAGTGTCTCAATTCGCGCAATTTATTTGGGGCATTCGTTACAACGCCAATGGCCACAATTATTTCTCTGTATCCGGAGTTTAATGGCAGCCACCCTGTACTTTGTACCATCATCAAAAGAATCACCTACTACTCAATTAGTGCTATTGGGAACTGATTACGTGAATAAAAATTAAGCTTTCTTTGTTGTTCTTTTTTTCACTTAATCTTGTACTTTTTCTTTTACTTACGAGGAATTTTACAAAATAAGTCCCGATAAATCACTTTACAGTAATTTGATTAACAGGTGCTTTCCTTTCACAATCTTGTTTTTATAAGTTTACAGTTTAGGAAGGTACTTAATACAAATATTTCATAATCATCTAATTCAAACTCTTTCGGCTTATATGTATGAAAAATAAAATATAAATAACAAAAATAAATCTTTATTGACAAAAAGACATTTCCTCATAAACTAACATAAACGATTTCCATTAGCTTGCCAAGAATTATTATTCATTTATTTTAATTCATTTTTTTTTTAATTTTCTCCCTTTAAAAATTAAAACAGCTACGAATCATGTAATCTAGCGCTCTTTGTACACATTTATTTGTTAAGATATTTATCATTTTACCGTTTCGCAAAGCCTTTTCCGTTTAATTGGTCCGCTTTTAATTCATGCATCTTAATCACCCATTCGGCATCAACATAGCAAACATTTCATAAAGAAACTTGTCTGGACCGATAATTTAATAAGTTCGATGCTTTAACAATTTTTTTGAAAATCCACCGAATATTGAGAGCATAAATTTAAAAGATTCATGTTTGTGATTTGTGTATGCAAATTCAGTCATGATTTTCGGTTCTTTCATTTTAAACTAGCTGATGTGTACCCGGCCTTGCTCGATATTTTATTTAATTTTTTTAATAAAGTTATGAAGTTGTGAATTCTTGCTTGTCGCTCGGATGCCATATTTGATTTAACAGTGAAAGTAATGCTTTTTGGCGACTATTATTATCTCTAAACAAAAAAACATTCATTAGAAAATTTTATTTCAATTCAAACTTTTTTTTTAAAATATATCTAATAATAAAGTTCTTAAGTATACCTACTTATGTTTTCCATTTTGAAAATATTCTACTTAAACAAACCTTCTTCTTTTAAATGTGTAATCTGTTGCTAACTAGATTGCTATATCTATGGGCTAACCTCAATACAACATGGCGGGTTCAATGTTTTTCATACTATTTGAAAACGTTATAGCAACAGTTTTACGTATTGAATTTCATTCAAACTACTCTATAAACCTTCCTGGAAATAATAGGAACAAACCGTGCTATTTTCAGTGAAACTGGTGTAGTAATTTTTGAAAAAATCGAGGACCGAAAGACAAACATTTTTTTTATATATAGATATTAAATTACGGTATGTAGTAAATATGTCACCGTTACCAAATGACATTCACTTTTTAATTCATCTAAATCCATCATCATTTTCATTCGGTCTCCTAGTTGGGAATTTTAGGATCGTGAGAGACGGGAATGGAGACTGGAATATTGAGAATGGCCTGAATGTAGGAAATTCGATTATTGTTAGCTGAATTTAGGGAATTTAATTAATATGCGACTGAATTCAATAGTGGCTATAACATGAAAGCGAGACTGGAAGGAGAGCTTGAACTGCACAATGGAGTTCTGACCTAATCTAGCCCAACCTTGATGCACGGCAGTGAGGTAAAAAAGTAGTTTACTTATAAAGTAAGTAGTGTACTCGTGTAAGGGGAATGTGTTTTAAAACCATGTTTGAAAAAAATTACGAAAATAAAAATTCGGAAATACAGGCGGATGTAAACTTATTAAACGAGGTTAAAGAATACGTGATTTAGAAATGCAAACCATATGCTCAATATTTTCTAAAAACATTTCTCCATTTATATATATATATATACAAATGGAGAAGGGTGTCAAGAATACATGACGCGTAAGTAGATGAAGAAAGAATTCGAGAACGCACCGAGAAGAAGACGATGAAACCAGTAGTGTGCCGGGATAAATGGCGTTCCATCAACTCTACCTATCCCAGCGGAGAAACGGCGTGTTGACGTAGAGAATATTTTAAAGGTGAACTCACATTTCCGAGGCCGACGATATGTCTCCTCTTGTAGAATGCGAATATCGCGAAGAGCGGCAACTGAAGGATTCCGATGGCTGTCAGGGTCCATCCACTGGCTGAAACGCAAAAAAAGACATTTTTACTAAAGGTGAACATATAAAAAAAATATATACACCTTAAACAAATGGTGTCCGGAAACTAGTAATACAAACTAAAAAATATACGTATAATCATTTAAGAAGATAATATTAATAAATCTTAAAATGAAACATCATGGGAAATTCCCAGATGCGACTTACACCTTTTTATTTTATATAGTTTTTTTTCGGTTTCGTAATTCATTTTAAGATTTGTTAATAGTAAATTCTTCAATGATTAAATATTACAATAAGGTTTATAAGTTTCGATAAGTTATTTAAATAAAATGATTTTAAAAAAATCGATCCCATCATTTCTTTTTTTTAGTTTTACCAATTTGTTAGACAACAAAAGTAAGTAAACAATAAACAGCTGATAGTAACCTAAGCTGACAGTTTTTTTTCAAGTATGTAATAAAAAATTCCAACTTCCCGTATAACCTAAATTTTATAAAAAATATACGAATTCACAAATTTGTCGAAAGGAATACAGAACACAATATTATTCTAATATAAAACGTGCTGGAGGCAATTTAAGCACTAAGTGATGCTGTAAAAAGTTGACCAATCAATAGTAACTATAATAAAGCAGAAAACTTGTTTGCATGAATCACCAAAAACTCTCGATCATAGAGTTCTGTCAGTTGCGTTATGAACTATCTAGCTACTAAAAATTCATTTATATGTCAAAGCTGGTTAAAATTTTAATCCACGCGCCGTATTGTTTCTTCCATTTTTTCTTCGAGAAGACAAAATACTCCTAAGAAGAGTGCCGTAATAATAATAATATTGCATTTATATAGCGCAGTTTTGGGTTATTTCACTTCAGGTGCACTCTACTATAATAAACATAAAAACAATGATTTACTAACACCATTCAGTGGTCATCCTATAGTGCTCTTCATATATTCTATTCACGTACATTTTCTATTAATAATAGATATATTGTATTCATATGTTCTATTCAATATTCTATTCAATTAATACATGCGGATATTCTATTCATATCACAGAGCAATAATTAACTAGATATACTCTCACACGCAAGGAGAAGAAACCAAAATTAGAGGGAGAGGGGAGATCTAAGCGTGCCGCCAATTTAATTATAACAGCAAATAAGTAAAAAGGTTCGGTTTGTTTACTAAAAACAAATATTTTATTAGAGCTTTAGTTTGACCTTTTATAAACGTTTTGTAATTTCTTACCGAAGTCAAAATCACGCGAAACAAACAAACGTGGATGGCAGTGAATTAGTCTAGTGCCAAAATGGATGTCACGTGAATTTTGCTTCCAGCCGTCGAAATGGTATGTTAGGGCAAGTCTAAAAATTCTGTCGCCAGTGATTCATATATTCTATTAATCTCTGTATTATATTTACAGATTCTTAACATATTGTGCACATTCTTACATTTAAGAAACAATGCGTACTCCCACAGTGCTCCCTAGATACGTGTGCATCAGAAAAAATTACAAAATATTATACGGTGTAAATAAAGCGGTACTCGTACAAAGTACTGATAATGCGATAACTCAGGCAACGTCGGGTAATGCCAAAACTACCAGTTAAAATTAAAAGTAGTTTCGTGTACCTAGGTCAATTTGAATTACCGGTAAATAACGTTTGTGTCAGCCACACAATATATTTCAATTATTCATGTTAATACCATAATAATTAGCCGATGCAACACAGAGACGGGACACTATTTGACGGCTATAATACCCACAAACAAAACTAGAATTGTCCCAGCGGCGTAGCGTGTCCCAATTACTTAGTCTGACAAAGTGCATATTATTTTGTGTGCACTATTCAAATTAAGCCACCACTTTGAACTACGCCGTTGAGCTTTGACTCCCAACCGAATTATTAACGTTTCAATGTGCTGAATTAACTCAACGCGGTGGAAGTATGTACATTATTTTTACAATCACATATAAAGGGTGTTCATTTGCAATAACTTCGATGATGGAAGGAGAAAAATAGATTTTTTTTTTTTGGACATGGAGAATTTCAATTTTTTTTAAACCTGATAATTACCTTTAAACTTTTAAATTTCCAAAAAGTTATACATCTTTTTTTATTTTACTGTTATGTAGAATCACCTCCCGAAGTTACTGCACTTCTTAGTGAAACCTGTGGTAAAACTAGTGTTTTACAATATACAAGGTGTCCCCCCAAGGACACAATTTTTTTAATTACATTTTTGTAATACGAATACGGATGGAAAATATCAAACAAATAAAATGGCATAATATAGTTTATAATGTTTTAATGGTCAGTTGTCGATTGTCAGTCAGCTATTAGTATTAACACTTGTTTTAATAACCAGTTTCGTTCAGGACATTTTTCTCTCAATATATTTTAACGCTCTTTTTCCGATTATAAAATATGGAAAAAATAATTGTGTCCTTTCTTACCACTTAAATGGATATTTAAATTCTCCAGAGTTCATGATTGAAATAACGCAATGATCTTAAGGTAAAATTTAGACGAAAAAACTTTTCAAATTTTCATGACGCCAAAACTCAGTGTTCAAGAGTTTTGCAGATTAATACAATTGGATAGGTATCCATTCTACAAATATTCCGATTGTTTTCGGATATATATATAATTTCTTTCAACGAAAGACTAAACATTCACGGGTTCCCACCAACCTAACAGTATTTTAAAATCTCCCATCTCACACCAAGCGGAAAAACTTGCGTCGTGATGGAGGAGAATTTTCCTGTCGAAAAATCACGACGCTTGGGTGGGAAACCAACGCGATGCCAACTCAGCCACTGACCGGTAAAATAAGAAAAGAAAATGTAAGTATAGGAGGTATGAAAAGAATTATATATTTCGTAAAGCGTATCAAGGTTTAGGAAGGTAATTTTTAATATTCAGTTCGCGCCCGTGTGCAGTCCCCGAAAGTTTTATGTTGCCTGCTATTTCACGTTGGCAATTTTTACGTTGCATTAAGGTAACCGCGCGAGCAAACTACGTGATAATAATTTGCTTGCCACCATTATTTACAGCCTGAAGTAAAGTACCGTGAATACACCCAAAGCAGAATGGGCTCGACTATAAAAATTTAATGAAAATAACTTCTACGAAATCATTTATGTGGTTACAATAAATTACGTAGTTTTTTTTTTGCATGAACTCTGTATAATCTACATGTCACGTACATTTCAGGTTAGCATTTCCTTCTTTACCTAGGCCGAGTTACTAGCAGCGCCTCTGGCGATTGATGAATGCACTTGATTTTTCAAAGACCAGTAATATCCTCCGAACGGCAACTGAGTTTGAAAATGAGATATGTTAATAAGAAAGAGAGAGAGAGAGCGTGCTCAAATAAATAAAGCTTGGGCGTAAGCGGTCGTTAAACAATATTTAATCAAACGCGGCATATTTAGAATAGAGAAAAAAATCTTCAGACTACTGACTTATGTGGCATTTAAAGTAAATGAATACACGTCCGTTACACTGAGGTTTTTTTCATACCCATAACATGTTCAAAAATCTGTCGAGGGAATTTCGTAATATTATTTTCTTAACTAAATAGTGATTATCTCTTTTTTTAATGCATAAAGGGAAGTTTGTAATATATGCACAGAAATTCTTAATGCAAAGCTTGAGAAAATGAAAAATAACAGAAATTAAATTATTGGTATATTCACCATCTTTATAAGCAGAATTTTTGATAGAAATTTATTAACAAAACCGAGAGTTCACACTTGGATTTTTATTGATATTCATAATATATATCTATATTTAATTAATATCTACTGCGTGTTTTCATCTTTGGCTGCTACGTAATAATTAATAAGTAACAAAGCAAACAGTAATGAAAAAAAATTTGATCAACTAAATGAACAATTATTTTTATAAACAATAATTGTTAATAATTGTTAATAATTAATAATAAAGATAAATGTCGCCGACATTTATCTTTTCTCGGAAGGTTTTTTTCAATTTGGATGAGTGTTTCAGGCTAATAATTATTGTTTATAAAAATAATTGTTACCCTTTGCGCTATGCACAAAAACCTTGTCTTAAAAACTTTAGTTTATCAATTAACTATATAAACGTTCAACATGTATGAAATTATGTTTGAACAAGATCGTCGGCCATCTTGGCCATACGCTGTTAGTGGTTGGGCGTCTAATTAGAATCCCATTTACAGCACATTTCACAGCTCGCGTGCCTAGAAACACACATCCAAGGGGGGCCTTAATATTTATTCAATTATTATCAAACTCAAAGGTACCAAAGGTGAATCCTTTTATTCAAAAAATCACCCACGAGCTTCCATATTCATGCGAGTATAAAATTGGATGGAAGGTAATGGAAGGCCCTAATGTAATTACAAAGGCCAATTTTTGAAAAGGGTTAATCATGCATAAATTCAATTTGCAAACTGGTCGCCATTAATAAATTAGGGGTGGATTTTCATTACCGTGGGGCATTCGCTTGATATGTTGGGAGAAGGAATACAATTATTGCGCATCATTTTGCAAATGGATTGTTGTACCTACTGTATGCATTACATAAAAATGGGGAATTTTCGCTGTTATTTTAGATTTCGAAACCACATTAAAGAATTCTTTGTTGAAAGTATAAATAAACAACTGTTTTATCGGAACTCGATCATGGAATTTGCAACGAAAAAAATACAGCCTCGTCATCAATTCGTAGGAGAATTAAGAAGTATGGTTAGACGGTCCCTACAAATGTCTTATCTCCTTTTTTTAGGCATCCGCGTATTTGGTAATAATGGATTCCTGTAATTCGAGTGCATTTATATTTAATATAATGGATTAAAGGAGCATGTATTAGGATATGTGATTAATAAAGCGACTCACCAATGGTTAACAGGAGTTAATTTATTTGTACAACCGTTATAAAAGCTGACGATTAAATTCACAGAATATAAAATAGAACGTGAGATTACAAGTAATTTGAATTGAATACTAAACAATTAGATATAATCTAATCAAGCCAAACAACGGGAAGTTAATAATGCTATTTAAGAAAACCGGCGACCATATCGGAAATGTAGATGTCACTAGTATCGCCATACTTCAGGTGTTTGACGGCTGTCGAAATAGTACACCTTAGTGGCCAGTTCAGCAGGTAGAAGCAGGTAGCTACACTCCTAACATTTTTATTTTAGGTAGTCTTTTATCTTCCTACGATTTATTAACTAACTTTTTTTTGTTTTCATCGTGTTTTTTTCGGTATTTCAAATATAGAGTCTGAAACACGGCAATGCCCTTGATATGAGGCAAAACACGTTTTTATGTCCCGTCATTTTTACTTTACCTTAACAGACAACATTTTGTTCGATTATCACAACTGCTGTCATTAAAAAAAAATTAAAACAGTTACCATTTACTAAAGAAAAATAATAAAAAAAGGTTATTTTTTTAAAGTTCAATGTGTTGAAGTTTAAAGTTCTGAATAAAGCCTCTTTTCTGTTTAAAAGGTTGTGAAACTTTGCATAACTTCGAAATAAAGATAATCAAAACTTTTTCATGTTTTAGCTGATTAAAGGGACAAACTTTCCATGCAAACTAATGCAGCATATTTTTTATACAATTGATTAACAAAAAAGATTTTTAAAAAAAGATTATCTTTCATATGGACTATGCTAAACTAAATCAGAAATCTAATATCAAATAATCTAATAGATAAAAATGTCAAATGGAAAGACCATATAAAACTCACCATTGAACGAGTAAGAAAACTTATATATGTATTCTATAACATACGTAACATATTAAACAAGAAAACAATTAAAATGGTATATTATGCATTAATTCAGTCCCTGTTGCAGTATGGCATTATTGGGTGGGGAGGGGCCTATAAATCCTCACCACAGCCAATAATAACAATTCAAAAGATATTAATTAAAATCATCATTAAAAAACCATACGACTTTCCTACTACAGAGATATTTCGGAAATTCAATGTATCATCTATTACCGAACTGTATAAAAGAAACGCCTTACATCAAATTTACAAAGAATTTTTCATCAATAAAATTTATCCACTGATAGTATAAGCAATAGATTTAAAACTAATGGTTTAATAGCCATCCCAATTTATTATAAGCAATAATTATTATCTGAAAAATCATACAAATTGAATAATCTTCCGAGAAAAAATACATGCTGCCGACGGGACTCGAACCCGCGACCTTTCGTTTACCGGACAAGTGCTCTACCACTGAGCTACGGCAAGTTATTCATTACCCGCCAAATTAGTCAACATGTACTAGTTCTTCAGACTACAATCATTGCTTATTACATTTTTTCTCACTGGAAACAACCATCTTTATTTTTGTGGGAAAGATGTATTTTTTCTCGGAAGATTATTCAATTTGTATGATTTTTCAGATAATAATTATTGCTTATAATAATTTGTTTAATATTTGTGCTATGCAAAAAAAAAATCTTGTCTTGTAAACATTAGTTTAATCATTTAAAATAAGCCATCCCAATGTTAAGAACGACCACGGCTTAGCACTACTATTTGTATTTAGGTACAAGATGGTTCAATATATTATTATCTAAAAACAAAATTAGTATAACCGACACTTTGAAATATAAACAATTTAAAAAGCAAATTAATTCCTCGAACTTAGATAATGATATATTGTACCCCTAATAATGTACTATCTAGCGTAGAAATTACTATTTGGTTAATCATTATTATTAGTCTAAAAGTGTTTTGTTAATTTACGTTTGTATTTATTTAATAAGTTTTTAATTTTAATTTCATATCACCTACTCTAACTATGTATTCATTTTATATTATGTTTGTAAATACTCCTCCCATAACCACGAGCTACTGGAGCTCAACTTATGGAGAGTAGAATAATAATAAGAAAAAAAATCATGTATATCATGTATTATGTTATAATTTTGAATTTTTTTTTTGTAATAAATAAATAAATATTATTGGTTTACTACGCTACTGCAAGGAATTTAGCATGAAAACTCATCAACAAAGAATGTGGCACCGCTTTTTCTTACAGTTGAAAGGATATTTGGAAGTTCTGTTGTTCATGACAGAAATTACGTTATGAGCATAAAATAATTGCGTTGATCTAAAAATACTTGACAAAAAATAGGCCACCGCTCAAGATTTTTCGGTGAACGCTTACGACAAACAGATTTCACTTGTTTTGTAAAGATGAAAAAAAATCAGAACTTTTTAATGAACCGCTTCAAATGTTTGAAAAATAAACATATTTTTAAATGCATAATTTTACCTTCACCGTGAGCATAATTTGTTCTTTGAAGGGAGTAAGTCGGTATTCGCTTTGGGTTCCCGTTTTGGCAATATCCGTCCGAATTAAAATGATTTGAAACACAGTGTGCGAAATGTAAAGATTCTAAATATGTGTAAAAAGAAAAAGAAATATGATTTCCACCTTTTTGGTTAGTTCTATAGTTAGGTAAGTTTAGATCAGTTGGGTTATGGTTACGTTATGTCCCATAGAAAAGAGGTAACACTATAATATATCTGTTTGCTCACCAATGGCGCTGATCGGGTACTCGTTCCCGGCGAAAGTGAGCTGCTCCATGGAGATGAGGGAGTAGATGAAGATGACTATGAGGAAGATGGGAGTGATCAGCGCCCAGCACAATCTCCAGTAGAAACCCACGCTGATGCCCAGCATGAACTCGATATCGTCACAGACTCTGCGGACACCTGAGAGGAGAAGATATCAAATCAAATTAAGTCCACGGTAGAACGTGGGTACATTCATTCACTCGTTCACTCAGTACCGATCTGTTTAGTTATTAGATATGAATAGACGGGTCCTTCTGCTTTCTCTCACTCACTCGCTTTCGCTTCACAATATCCCAAACCAATCAATCCAACCTATTCATGGTAATTAATCTTAGCTAAATTGAACACGTTCATAATTTCTTCAAACGATTGATATTCACTTTGTGGCGTCATTATTAATTAATTAATCAAAAAATATACTTTGTTCACACCACTTTATAAATATGCATAAACATCTACATGTTTCGACAGCAATGCTGTCATCATCAGGAATATATGAATAATAATAATACAGCATTGCTGTCGAAACATGTAGATGTTTATGTATATTTATAAAGAGGTGTAAACAAAGTTTATTTTTTAATTAATTAATGAATACGTTCAGTTTTTTTTTTTGTGGATTTAAGCTGTGTTAATGTTTACGTATATATTACTCAAACTTCCCTACTCTAGTTGAAAAAGAAATTATATGAAATTTCCCCTATAGCAAAAATCGCGAAATACGCTCCGAAAAATATAAATAACACGTGTGGTTCCGTTATTTAACATCTTATGGGTATGAAAAAATTCACATCATTTCTTTAAGCGCTACTTAAATCAGTATTTTGAAGATTTTTGCTGGTGTTTTACAAAATATTTTTTAACGATCGCTTACACCCTCTCGCTCTCTCTCTCTCTCTCTCTCTCTCTCTCTCTCTCTCTCTTCCGTATTAACATAAATCTTTTTTCAAATACTGGGTATTGCTAAATCTTAAGTAAGTTCTCAAATACCATACTATGTTTGTATATTCATGAAAAAGATAGCTCACCATTCGAAAAAGTCATTGTAAAATTTACTTCCATTCAAAATTATTTAAATATGTTTTAAATAAATATATGTTTTTTAAAAAACATTGATAAACTAAAGGAAAATTAAACAATAAGTTCTGTCCCATTCAACCATGAAAATTAATCACATAATATTAATGAATTGACATCGATTCCTAATATAAAAACCAAATTTTTAACAGATGTTACATATTACTAAAATAGTACGTTTTAACATGGAATATGTCTAATTGGTAAAATAATCACATTTTTGAGGACTCTAAAACAATGCCCACCGTAAATCCAGAAGATGGCAGTGAACTCAGCGATACCCAGTAAGTACACGATGAACGACGCTCCGTGGTGATCCACCAGGTTCAATATCCACTGTCCACCCTGCAAATAAACACCAAACATTAATTACATTTTCTTTAGTGCTCTTTTCCGAACTATGAACTTCAAACGGAAAATCTATTCTCGTTTGCATTACGCGCACCACGGTTTTCAAACATCAATACACGCATCGCATTATTTTTGCACCGTATTGTGTACGTAATTATGCATTGGAATGTGTCAGTTCAGTTTTGCCAGTCAGTCACACCGTCAGATCACGCGGCCAGGCTTCATGACTATATTCAGTTTTTTTTTTTTAATTTACCTTCTTTTTCGTTATTCAGAATTATTAAGACATTTCAGAGTTTCAATAACAATTAAATTATTATAAAATGGGATATTGATGTTATGTTCATAACAAAAGTGAATTTTGAAGTAGATCAACTTGTTTTTATTTGTAATACTGGGGTTATGAATGGTATTGGGAAAATTTTTGAGGTTGTGATGTGTTACTCTACCCCTATCCGGTAGTTTTCCTCTTATTTTGAACGTCAAGTGCACATAATTTCATCAAAAAGTACCCGCACTCTGCTTTGAAAGTGGGAAAGATTTTTTAGAAATCTCATGTAGTCAGTGACCTTCCCCTCGTATCGAAGGTAAAGTGTGTAAAATTTTATCAAGCCAGCTATACAACTGTAGATTTGTATACAAAACAAACATGCACCGCCCGCCCCGGACATTATTTTTTTATATAATAGAAGATTAAACAATATAATAAACGGGGAAGAGAAAAATAAAGTAGAAAGATGTAACAATAGTAGTTTTACACTGCAATAATGTGAAAAATGTCTTCAAAACATTTAAAGAAGCAATAAATTTAATTATTTTATTCCAAACTGCTCCCAACCGTCAGTAGCCAGTGATACTATGGCATTCCCAATTGGGGTATGTTGTGAGGCTGAAGGTAGGGGAGGAGGTAAAGAGATGGGGAATATGAAGGTGGAAAAGTACCTGGCTAATCAGATCTGGTCACCAAATACGGCTAAAGCCATTTCAACCAACGTTACTATTATGATTGCCGGTCATTCACCAGCGCAATACTGAAAGTATCTACCACTCTGGACCGTGTCCCAAATATAATATATATTATTTAAAAATAATAAATTGTGAAATAACATGAATTAATCAAATAAAAATTACTTACGCACACGGGGTTTTGAAACCGCGACCTCAAAATTCGTAGCCGAGGATCGTTACCACGGAGACCGTCGATCGATTATGCTATTATATGAATATTGTTGAGGATGGATACTCCAAGTATCGCACTGGTGAAAGATTACCACTCACAATTGACAAGTGACTTAAAATGGCGAGAGCAGTATTTGGAGACTAGTTCTCAATATGGAGGTGCTTTCCAACCTTCCTCTGCCCAATTCCTTCCCACCCCACTCTTTTCAGCTTTACAACGTACCCCACTTGGTGATCCCATATTCCCACTTGCGCGATATTCTTATTTGAAAAATGTGTATCAAAATGTACCTAAAAAACTAATAATTTGCCAAAGTATGATGCCAAGTGCATCAAATGCAAATATAATTATCTTGCGTCGAAAAAAAATAAATCACTGCCTCTCTTTTTTTACATCTTCCCCCGTTTAATTTGTAATTTTCATCCAACAAGAAACAAAACTACCTTTTTATGCCCTCTTTAGCAGCTCGCCCTGGCCAGCCTGCGTTATGCATTCACACCCCCTCCCCTCCCCAGCCTAGACACATGCATTCTACCCATCCTCTCCTTCAACCCTACCCTCCCATCCCATCCCACCCTCAGCTCTCCTACCCCTTGACGTTATGAGGCTTTAATTACGACAGTCACCTGGAGTTAGAGGGCGGTTTTAACCCGCGATAAACCAAAAATCATCTCGCGAATATTCTTATATCTTAATAAAAACTGTACCTACTCTACTTTATGTTCTTCGGTATAAATGTCAATGTAAATAATTTATTGTTTTATATTATGTACCTAATGAAACAATTTTCTTATATCACCTTCCAGTTTCGCGTATGTCTAAATTTCCAAAGGGTAGTTAAAATGGAATAATCTAGTTTAATCATACTGGAAAGAAATATTCAATTTATTTTTTTATAACTTATTGAAGTTTGTACACGTCGTTGTAATATATAATCATTGAAGAAGATAATATTAACACATCCCAAATGAACCACGAAACCGAAAAAACAGCGGAAAATGAAAAGATTTCAGTCGCATCTGGGATTCGAACCCAGGACCTCTACCTATCCGGGGTAACCGCTTAACCAACATAGCTAATGAGACCAGTTCAATTTACGCCATTTACACCGATACCATACTTCAAGTTCAAGACTTATTATTGGCTGCTATCCTTATGATGATTGCAAAGTTTCATCCCGAACTCAATTGCAATCGGAATAGAGTCTCGGATACACCCACCCCGGATAGGTAGAGATCCTGGGTTCGAGTCCCAGATGCGACTGAAATCTTTTTATTTTCCGTTGTTTTTTCGGTTTCGTGGTTCATTTGGGATGTGTTAATATTATCTTCTTCAATAATCCTACTGCTCTGAGGAGGCTTACGTATTTTTAAGTATTGTTGAATGACAAATCTTTATCTTATAGTTATTGGCGTAATAAATTACTTGTTCCTGTTAAGAATGTTAATTACATTCTGTGACTGTTTGCCATTTAATACAATAGTTGCATGAATTTTTATTTGTTAATCAATTGAATATAAATCCTTGTATATGAATAATTACCGTATAGTTCGGTAATCTCATAGATGGGATAGTATTTTGACAGATGTGAGTAATAATTGTAACAAACAAAAGGTTCAGTATATTCAATAAAAATAATTAAAAAATTTCCCGTGGCATTATTATATTCATACCATCGTAAGCTCCGCCATAAGCCTATTTAAAAATATAATCAAAATAATATAATGCCTTCAAATGTGACAATGATAGGATTAATAACACCGAAATTGAAAAAGAAATTAAAAACGTGTTTTATTTAACGGCTCAATGTTAAGTAAACAAAAGCTCGTCCACCATTATTTGCTTTTTGCGAACTGTGTACTGATGTAATGTTTTTTTTATGACTAGCATAAAGGCAATGTGGTTTTTTATTGTGGACATTTATATAAATAAATCATTAGTAATATGGTTTTGTTTTCCATTAAAACGTGTCACAAAACGGATCAGTTTATTTACTTCCGTTTTTTCAACTATCCAATTTTTAAAAATGTGAATATGTGATACATAATAGTCCCAACGACCGGATCAAATGGAACTTTTGTCATACCCGTTTTGGGAATGTCAGGGAAAGTGCCTCGCTATTCAGATCTGGTCACTAAAAATAGATTCAGCCATTTAAAGCAACACTTTGATTCTGGCAATATTGATAGTATCTTCCGCTCTATATATTTCTGTACGTATTTTAAATACTGAAAATTGAACCCACGTTCTCTGGGTTCAGAACCAAAGACATTACTGCTTGACTATGAAGACAAATCTGTGCTTTTAAAGGGATAAGGCTTTCGACTACGAATCCGAAGGTCGCGGGTTCGAATTCCGGCGTGCGCATGTAAATTTTATTTAATTAATTTATGCTGTTTCACAATTAATTCATTTAAAAATAATATTTTGTATATTTGCGCACGATCCAGAGTGGAAGATACTCTCAGTATAGCCCTGGTGAAAGACCACCATTAAGAATTGAAACGTTGCTTTAAATGGCTTTTAGCCGTGTTTAGTGACCAGAGTTCAATAGCCAGGTATTTCCCCACCTTTCTCTTCTCCTTCTCCTTCCGCTCCGCAATACCTTCAGCCTCACAATATTCCCTAATTAGGGATGCCATAGTCTCACTGGCTCCAGACGGTTGGGAGCATTTGTGACTTTTGTGGGGTATCCATATAAAAAAAGACCGAAAATAGTGATAAGAAAATGTTTTTCAAAATCCTAAATAGCTGCAACGCGTAAAAAATATAGTAACACGAGACTCTCCAATCTTTAAGAAGCCGTATTTGAATTAAAATTATTTATTTTTTATTTTTTTATTATTATTATAAACCACAAAAAACACATAATTACATTTAATGTAAGAAAATGCATAAATAAATAATTATCCACATATTAAAAATTAAAATTTAAATTTAAAAAAAGGATTTGGTATAAACCACCTCACTAGGCTGAGCCTGTTCCGAGGCGGTAGAAATTAAAAGAATTTTAATATCATAATTATTAGAAGATGAAATTTAAGAAAAATTAATTATGAAATGAAAAATATAGATATGTAGTTTTTGTTATATTGTAGATGCTCTTAAGATTGGATAATGCCTTTATTGGCTATTCATGTGTAAATTTTGTGTTTGAGATATTCATTTTTAACAGGTGAATATCGTTGATGTCTTTTTCAATTAAATTAAAACATTTTGGTTAGAAATGATGGTAATGTCTTGTTTAGTAATTTTGATGTTCAGTATGGTGATTTTCTTTGTCTTTTTGATATTGTGTAGAAATGATGATATATATATATATTTTTTTTTTCCAAAAATATCAACAGTAAGACCAATAAAGTATTCACTTTCGTTAAAAGGCGTACCAAAACTAAAGCAAACAATAAACGTAGAAACGTTAACTGAAAAGTTCAAAAAGTTTTTTTTTATATTTTCATAAATTTAACTACCCAGACGGGTTTGTTTATTGGAGGGGGCTATAATCTCACAGTGCATTCCTCCGACAGTTCATTACAAGTTCATAAAATCTACCCTCTTGTATCCCCTTACCCTTACACCCTCTACTGCAGTACCTACCCCAACCATGTCCCTACCAACCACCCCCTGGCTCAGCCAGACGCGCAGGCCGGGACGGATATTAAATCTTCTAGTTTATGGATTTTGTTTATTTTAAACAAGTTCTTTCATCGTTTATAACTCTAAATCAAATACGATACGTAGATACCTATTTTTTAAGTGTAATAAAAACAATATTTATAGTTCAGATCCCTAAAGATCGCATCCTATTGGAATATATAGTATACAAAAAAGTTTAAAATCCTTAGTCGGTTTAATTTTGCCGTGCTTTTACAAAAAAATGACAAGTCTCAAAATGAAACATGAAACCGAAAAGACACAAAAGATAAAAAGGTAACAGTAGCAGCTGGGACTCAAACCCAGGTCTACCCGGGATCTTGCGATCTAATCCACTGAGCTACAACTCCCCAATCCGTCATTTTTATCAGTATCGTACTTTGATTTCTAAGGACTATCAATATCATATTGAATTATTTTGCATATATTTTTGGATGCTAACTTTTCATCATGACGACAAGATTCTAGCCGAATTTATGTATAATCTTTAGATAGTGTCCCGAATATTATATACCTATCCGATTTATTTTTATATGGGACACTTACTGACTTTTTCTACAAGTCTAGGATTAATATTCGACTTTTTTATAACTTATTGATGCTTATAAAACTCATTTTAATATAAATATTTTTAATCATTGAAGTCGGAATTATGAGGTTTATAACCTTCAATAAGTTACTCAAAAAAAAATTGTTTTTGTTTTTTTTCGACAACCTCCGTGAAGATGTAGCAAGCTCACTAGCCCCGTGTTCATAGCCATTGAAATAACGTGTTCAAACTCGTTAAACATTGATTGAAATCTATTTTGGAGGCCGGTATGGGTACCGCCGCCCCGGGAACCTTTCATTGGATAATCTACACCTCTGCCGTAGGTCACCCCAAGTGGTTCGCTACGGCAGGTGACTTGGCGGGGGTACCCGGGCTTATTTTTTGAGGTTTGTCTGTGAATACGTCTGCCCACCGACCGAGTGGCGAGCTGGATCGGGGAAGGCCGGTTGAGGGAGACTCTGTGAGCTCTCCAACCGGGCTCTCTCGACCCATCGCCTTCTACCGCAGTGGGAGCGATGGATTTATATTCTTGAATAATAATAATGGTAATAATATTTATTTATTTAAAATGCACATTATTTAACATCAACATTTAAGAAAGCTTTGACTGCCCAACTAGTGAACTTGACAAGTTTAGTTCATATTAAGTGCCATTATATATAAAAGCTAGTATTGACATAGCATTATAATATAACAGATCGAGAAAAAAGTATAATAATCAAGTATAGGGTGTTTTTTAGAGGTTTTGTTTTAAACACCTTTTTAAACACCTGTGAACTGGCCTCCACGATCGTGTGATCTCACACCATGATTACTTTCTTGGGGGGTATGTGAAGTCACTAGTCTATGCTGATAAACCAGAGACGTTGGACCATTCGGAAGTCAACATTCGCCGTGTTATTGCCGATATACGGCCCCAGTTGCTCGATAAAGTTGTCGAAAATTGTACTTCACGATTGCGCTTCGAGCTAGCCGTGCCACTTATATGCCCGAAATCATATTTAAACAATAATGGCATAAAATTATCTATTAAATAAAGCCAATATCATAGATATTAACATTATTTTTGTGTGTGTTTTTTTTCTTTTAATTTTGAATTTGTATACCTTTAAAAAAACACCCTATATAAAGAGATTATGTATATGTGTTTGATAGGTACTGGTTAGTGCTATGATGAAAAAAATGCGTTTAAAATAGGATACCAAAAAAAGATAATATTATTGAGTAATATTGATAAGATGAGTTTCGTATCACTCAGCTTTATGAGCCAATGACGAAACTCGGGGATTCAGCCCGAAAAGGATGCAGCAAATAGTTAATAACATATTAAATATATTTTATTCATTAAGTACAAAAAGTAACTTTAGTAAATTGATTACAACCAAATGTTTGTCATTTTTCCTTTCCTTGGTTAAGGTTTTTAATCCATTTACGATCTATTCCCAAAGGGCACAAATAGTGTAACATGATTTCAATCAAGTAAATAAAACCATGAAATGGTAATAGTAATAAGGCCGAATCGGCGCAGTACTAGTTAGATAGAAAAGATGGAGGGTATTATACAATTTCTAGGATATTGATATAAGCCCTAGATAGATAAAGGATTATAAAAGTTAATTTTTAAAAAATTGAGTTGTTTTTTCTTTTAAAGTGTGATATGCATTTTTTAGTTTAGTGTAGAGTAATAATGAATTACGTATGCAGCATTGACCTTCAGATTCCTTCCCACCCCTCTTACCTTTTTCCTTCCAAGAACATTTTCTCTTTACTTTTCTTATAAGGACCTTCTGCAAGGCGTCTCCAAGCTTGACATAAGCCCCGAGGTAAATTACTTTCCCCATGACCTCATGTTTGGAGTTAATATAAAAAACTAGCTTTATCGATGATTGGTGACCAGACCCAAAGAGCCGGGTTCTTAATCTTCGAATCCTATCTCTATCTCCTTCTCTTCCCCACTCACTTCATCCTTACAATATACTTCAATTGGGGATGCCATGGTCCCACTGGTTCCGGATATTTGCGAGCCTTAGAATGAAGAGTAAAAAGTATTTTATTTAATAATTGGTTTGGAGCAGTTGATATTCTTGAGAGGTATTCACACTTTAAAAAAAATACTTTAAAAGAAACCTTTATTTACACTTGTCTTGCAATATGAGAAGTCAAAAAAAAAAAAATGAAGTATTTAATTGCCATACCGCAAAAAAATTGACAATCTTTCCGATGTCAATAAATTAATATTATAAATTAAATCTTCACTTGATAACAAGACAAAGGGGGATATTTATTGAATTTACGAACAATATGTTTTAAAACTTTTTTGAACGCCCTCTTGAAAACATCAATCAAAGAAACGCGAAGGAACACACAGCAATCGTATTTTGGTCACATTTGAATCGCATTTCATTAGCAAGTCATTGATTTAAATGATAAATCATTGTTTTTTGTGTGATCATATAAAAACATTAATGATTTATACCATTTTTGTCTGGCACGATTTTCGCCCATAAATTCTGTCGCTCGCAAAATGAATAATGTAAAACGTTGCAGCAGTTTGGACGATAAAACCTAAGTTCTTCTTTTTATCTTTCCGAGGCAAGGTTTACATACGTTTTGGCGATTTCTGTATACTTTACTGCTATGTCTAGAATTACGTAGAAAACATAGGACCAACTGAATACGCTCCTAAATATGCTAGGAAACGAAATGAACAGAATGTTCTCGCAGGAACAAGAATCATAAAAGAAAGACAGCAGTAAAAGTAAGTGGATGAGTGTTCTATTTTTTCAGTAAAATTTTACTTTTTTAGTTGGTGGCGAGTAATAAAATATGGGGTATCCTGGAACATACTAGAACAACGCTTCTATAATATTCTGACAAGGCTCGTAATATAGTCGATTACTCCGTATGAAAGTCTAACAGTATATATATTTTTTTCTCCATATTTTGTAGTGAAATACGCTAAATGTAAGATATATGTATAGAAAAGTGTGTATAAAGCCGTTTCTACACAGCATGGGAGAATATTCAAAAGATTAATTGCGTTATCATATTTTTTTATGAAAAATTAAATCGATTTACTTCAACAATAAACTTTGTTTTATCGTGAAGTGCATATATTTGAAAAAAAGGTTTATAAAACTAGTAACCGTGATTTCAAAGTATGACGGAATGGACAAGTAGACAATACAGGGGCATATCGACCCCTTGGAATAACAAGATTAAATCTGACATGGCAATGTTTTGCGATAATGAGTCTTAAAGTTACCTTCTATAGAGCACATTATCGCATGACATTCCTGTGTCAGATGAAACCTTGTTTGTTTTGTTTTTTTTTTACATGAATACCGCATAAGAGTCCCAACTGCTCCCAACCAGAAGAAGGAGAGGAGGAAGGTGGGGAAATACCTGGCTATTCAGATCTCGTCACCAAACACGGCTAAAAACCATTTCAAGCAACGTTTCAATTCTGAATGGTGGGCTTTCAACAGGGCGATACTGAGAGTATCTTCCACTATGGAACGTGCGCAAATATACTATATATTATTTTTAAATGAATTAATTGTGAAACAGCACAAATTAATTTAAAAAAATTTACTTGCGCACGCCGAGATTTGAACCCGCGACCTTCGGATTCGTAGTCGAGAGCCTTACCCCTCGACTATGGAGGCCGTTATTCCAAGGGGTCGATATTACAATAAAGGAAAAACTGATAAAACATTCGTTATTACCAGAGTGAATTAATAGAGTGGATGCAATCGAAAGACATAGTCGAAAACCAAAAAAACTCAAAGTTATCTTCAAAAGTGTGAAACATTTGCATTAAAAACGAGTTCAAAAAGGTTTTCAATGGAATTAGTGTCTAAAAAAACCAGGGGCGCTATTCCCGTTCTTTTTTAAGGAAGATTCCCTACGTTTTTCCTAAGGGTTAAAGCCTTCTTACTGAACTGCGGATCCGATTCTCTCGGATGACAACTGTTAGCTGAATTCAGCGAGCGACATTAATCAAAAATGTTAACATTTGCCCTGTTTTAACAATATTCTAGATATATTTAAGTATACTAGATATATTGTCAGGTTTTTACGGCCAAAAGTATTATTCCTAATTTGGGACGATTCTGAATTTTTAACACTATATCGTATGTCGAAAGATCTCGAAATTTTCCGTGCTTCGAATTCAATATGATATTACAGTTACCGAAAGGAAAATTATATTTTTTTCCATGTAATATCATATATAATAGGTAGTAATTTATTTTTAAATGCTCACACGAATATTTGTATTGGAACAAATCTGTCAGCGCCCATGATATATACAGCCATATAAGAATATATATTTTAGATACAAGTATGACGCAAACTAAAACCGGCGCCATATTTTGACACTTGGAGTTTATATTTCACCAGAGATCAAATTTAAACGTCAGTGTGGCCGCAATAAAAAATGACGTGGCGTATTTTATCAGATAATTTGGAGGAATATTCTGCTTTCTCAACTACACTAATAACTATTACTTTAGCAAAAGTATACTTGAAACGGCGCGTGGTCCTATTTAACATGCGAGTTACTTTAACTGATAGTTAATCTTTAAATTTAGCTAACTAATTATCTGTCTGTTGAAACAGACGGCCCTTGTCTCAAATGAATAATTGTCATAATGAGATACTGAACTTTGAAGTATTTTTACACGCACTATTGAATTTTGTTTAACTGTCACAGAGCACAGTTTTTTAGAACTCTCAACACTAGACAACATTATTATTCAAACTTTAAAGGTGTTAAGACTTGGTGAAGATGCAAAACTCAAAGATAATTTTCCCGGTTTAACATATTTTGACTTGTAACGGTTTAGTTGTGGGGGTGCGATATAATAATAATATTAATAATGTTTTATTATCTTCTTTTCTTATAACAAAATAATAAATAATTATATCGTCACTGGGATTTCCCGTGCTGAGGATTTCATTTACAAAACACTAAATTACATTATATTAAATTGTGAAAAAAATAAAAATAATTATTGGTTAAAAATATCATTCACACTTATCACATCCGAACTTGAAAAACTACATACAGCCTACATTTTCTCATAGAGCAATGCACGCCACTGAGAATTAGAGTATAAAACGATATACGTACATGTAAGATATAATGCAGGAAGAGATTATCATAATCAGAGTTAACCGGTACAATTTAATAATATTGACTGGAGTAAAGATGAGATGTGTTCCCAGTATCCACGACATGAAAACACATTATTATCACACTGGTAATGGATGTCTCGTAATAAGTCGTTAAATCTATAAATCTAATGGTATTTTTAGTACGCTGATCATTCGCGACAATGTGCATACATATACAGGATGGAGCGCCCTCCGCTCAGGAAATGCACCCGATAGGAGTGCTTGGGGTAGTTTAGGGATTTGTTTAATCCCGTCATAATTTTATATTAATGATAGTGAAATTATAATATTCACCGGTTAGAAAACCGCCCTAAGACTTTGTCGAGTTCATAAGATAATATAATATCACTTTTACTAGCTGAATTACCCGGCGTTGCCCGAGGTTTTTAATGGTTCGGAAGAAAGTTTTGAGGTTGTGATGTGTTGTCTGTACCGTAATAGTAGTTTTCCTCTTATTTTGAACGTCAAGTCAATAAAATTTCTACTTTCAGGGTTGGAAAAGGGGATAAGGGTGGTTTTTCCAAATCTTGTGTTGACAGTGATACCCCTCTTATTTTTAAGGTCGATTGTGCACAATTTAACCAAGCTCGGAATAAAGCTGTATATTTTTAAATAAAACAAGCAAACAAATACTAAGGAAAGGAAGGGTGAAAGTAGACAATGCTGTAGAAATGAGATCTACGAGGCTTACGTGTGATAAAACCACGTATGGCAGTGTTATAAATATGAGAATTCGTAAATAATGCGGCGATGTGAACAAAATTAAGAAAGGGACACTTAGATGGTTCGAACATGAGGAGTGGATAGACGAAGAAATTAATGTAAATAAAATATGTGTGACGCGAAAGCGAAGTCGGGAACGCGAGAGGAAACCGTGTCATGACCAAGTGAATCAAATACTTGTGTCGGGTCACGTCAAGTGTCCGAATAACAAAACAATATGTATGAGATGATATATGAATGCGAATGAGGCAAATTTATGTGTGCCAATATAGAGTTGTGTGGTGGTCCATCCTCTCTGCCTACTCATGCGGAGACACGATGTAATGGTTAGACTGATAGCTAGATTATTTTATAATTATGGAAAAGGAAGGTACCAACCTCCTTTTCCGGAATACAATTGTGCACTAAACTACACTTTTATTTATATTTCTGAAAATCAAAGTTTACGGATGAAAAATAAACATATATTTACATTACATCGTAAACCATTTGTAAATTAGAGGTGTCCTCCCTAGGGTGTTGTCAGAAACAAGATGTACCCACAATCAAATTAATTCTTGTGATAAAGAAAATCTAAATGTATTTTACATTAAAATCTAGTTAATTTGTATGTAGAAAATTTTCATTTCACTCCAACATAATGTTTCCTTTCAAATGTGTCTTCAAATGAAACTGGTCTCTTTTCTGGGAAATAAATTGTGGGTACATAATAATATTTGTGAGAACCTAAATTTGTAACAATTTACATGGTCATGTTTCCAACACTCAACGTGATGCGTGAAAATATTGTTGTAAACCAGACAATGTATAAAGGGGGCAACCATACGATAGTGCGTCAGCTGAAGTGTTATTGTGCTCACTTAAGTAGGTACTCAAAACCACTTGCAAAACTATTGAGGGTGAACCATGGCGAACTACACAACCGAGACTACTGCGCACTGCGCAATGCGCAAAATATATGACACCAACCCTTATTAGTTAGTTGTATCACTTAACTTCACCCAAAAATACGCAC
Source organism: Halesus radiatus (assembly GCA_022606495.2). Classification (NCBI taxonomy): domain Eukaryota; kingdom Metazoa; phylum Arthropoda; class Insecta; order Trichoptera; family Limnephilidae; genus Halesus; species Halesus radiatus. The sequence goes on from JAHDVE020011668.1 coordinate 68,905, forward strand.
TTTGCGGGTTGCTAACTCAAGTAAAACTAGGAAGTATTAATTTATTATTTATATTAGGCTAATTAGTAAAATGTATAAGGTTTCAAATGACAATAATCTTCATACTATAATCTCTTAAATTATGTATGAAACTCATAACGTAATTTTAGGAAAAAAATTCTAAATTGTTTTTACTGGTTTTCCAACTGTACCGACGTTTTCAGACACTTTGGGACGTATTTCATGGAATTTAAGGATAACGGTTTGAGGATTTTTGTCTTTTGAAACCTTACCTACTACCCGTATAGAATTTACAGATAAATCTTTTGTGGTATTACTTGAGTTAGAAACCTGCAAACTAATCTGTCGGGTAATTTTTGAGTGCTGGCTCTTAAAATAGATTTTGCTGCGAAAAATTACACAACAAACAACAAATATATGACTTACCGGAGTAACATAGACGATTCCAACGCTGAATCCGAATATTGCTACCATCGTAGCAGCCATCCATCCCTTCAGCTTAGGATACTTGTCCCGGAACACGGTGATGACGGAGGAAGCCATCGCTACGTTGGATCCCACGCCAAGGACGTACAGCATGAAAAAGAAGAGGAAGGAGAACACCTGGAAGTTATTAGATCATGAATATATTGTGTAAGCATAATATGTATTTTGAGTACAGTTGACTGGGAAGAAATGTAATTTTTTCTTTCAATTAAAATAATATCAATTCGTGGCATCATTTTCAATTGAGACTTATTTTATATGAAACGTGTTAATAGTCAATAAAATATTACCATAAAGCAAAAAAAAATGAATTAGCCAATCATAAATTTATTATTCCAATAATATTTGTATTTAGAAAAATATTTTTTACTTATTTTGAAGACTTGGTTGTTCCCTGATTTAATTTAATTTTTTAATTTAACAATTAGTTAAAAAGTAAAAAAACTTTTTTTTTAAACCACTAATTTTAATAAATAAATAAATATTCACATGCTTACAACAAAATATTTAATTTAAATTTTTGCCACAAATGGAATTTGCGTTTATTGAAGAAATAATTAGTATTTTTTTTATACGCCAATACACAAATATTAACCTTCTCAGTATTTATTGTTATTTTTTGTCTATGCTCATGTGATTATTTTTCAGTATACTTTGTGTCCTGGTGAAGGAACCATTGGTTTCGATACATGTTAATATTTGTTTATTTAATAATGGTTTTTAAAAAAATAACTCAGTGCCTACTCAATGTTGAATCTATAATTGTCTCTAGACATGCAACTCAATTTTTATTTTTACATTTACTCTCACCAGGGGCGCTATTCCCGTTCTTTTTAAGAAAGATTCTTTAACTTTTTCCTTAGGATTAAAGCCTTCTTACTGAACTGCGGTTCCGGTTCTCTCGGATGACAGCTGTCAGTTGAATTCAGCGAGCGACATTCATCAAAAATGTCAATATTTGCGATGTTCTGAGAAGAGCAAAATTCAATATTAAGTATTTTATCAATTACGTTATTATTTAGTTTTAACATAATTAGCTAGTAAACATTATTAAACAGTGTTGACATTTGACAATTCATGTCAAGCGCAAATTCAAATGTCACTTTTAGAACTAGAGACAAAAAAAGGTCATTACTATCTAATGAAGTAGGTACTTTTTTACAAAACGTAATTCTTTGTTAAAAAGCTTACTTATAGTATTTAAAAATTAAAATAAAAATGTATTAAAATGAATTATAACATAATGTAATTGTTTTTAAAAGTTTTAGTTCAAAATCTTATGTCACTTGAAGATATTTTCAATCAATTTTCAATTTTCATCAATTTGTGTTTTCAAATAATCTATTGACAATCTATTTAGGATCTTTTTACTATCTCTCACCGGAATTCCGCAGGTAATCAAGAAGTCTTAAAGTCAAAGAACCCTAAGGAAAAACGTAAGGAATCTTTCTTAAAAAGAACGGGAATAGCGCCCCCGGATAATAAAACTACCAAAATATACCATATGAATACAACCAAATCTCTTATCCATATCTTAAAACCTCTTCCATGTACTTGTTCTTATATTTTGTTTATTAATTATGTAAATTATACTTATACTTATAAATTATACAACTTAAACTTGTTCTGTCTCGATACGTGTTTCTAAGTGAGACAAACATTGAACATGATTTTTTAATTATGTTTTATCATGATTAAAAAAATAATAAAAAATTGAAATTTAAAAAATCATTTTAATGTAATTTTATTTTTTGTGTCATTGAAAAACTTTTTCTAAATCGATTACTATAACTTTTGGCCACTTATTTTTCATTTCTTTTAGATACCATAATAGGAATTGAGAAGAGGGGCGGAATAGGACTTTTTTTTAACAAAAACGTATTTTTTACGTTTTAAACATTGTCCCAAATTGAGATTTATCATTTGCACGGTTCATAAAAAACGTAGTAAAATTTTCGGAGGTATAGGCGTTATTGGCTTTAACCTATCTTGTACTTATTACCGGAAAGTGACATTTTTTTTAAATTTTGACAGGACAATTGGGGGTAGTTGTTTAAAAGTACTGTCAGCAGAGGGAAGGCAGTACCCTTGGCATTTTGTGATTATTTATGTGTAAGCCTTCATATTAGCTGCTTGCATAATGACATCAATTCTGATCAACTGTTTTAGAAAAAATTGCATATTAACACAATATGGCAACAAGTAATTACTAATTACATAATTAGTAACATCATCACAGTTGCATAGTAGAAAAAATGAGTTACTTTATTACTAAATTTTAACATCTTGCCGCAGTAATACATCCAAGGACGATTGAACGATGTTTTACCTGAGGCACAGACTCGAACTTGCTGATGGCGTCAGGGTAGGATATGAATGCCAGTTCAGTACCACCCTGGACCACATCTTCCACTGGCACCCCAGTCTCCAGCGCCAGGTTGCCGAGGATGCCGAAGATGGTGAAACCAGCGATAAGACTCGTGAGAGTGTCTAGATATGTCACTATCATGGCGTCACTGGAAAAACATAACGAAATAATATTAGTACCTACTTTGGATATAGCTTGATGACGGAAATAAAGAAAAATATTACATCGAATCATCCTGACTAGTCGAGCCACGACCAAACTGAATGGACAATATTTTTTTTTTTTTTTTTATTCATATGAAGATGTTTTGGCACAAAATTTACATGATTTTCGACCACCAAACTAGGCAAATGCACGTATTATGGCAGTCGAATTTTGTTGTATATCATAATATTTGTTGTATATCTACATCATTAAGTCATTGATATACATGTTGTGAACAGTTAAGATAAGATAAGAATGTAAATAGAAATAAAAGTATTTTAAAACTATATAAAGTTCCATGTTGCAAGAAAAAATAAAAGTAGAGATTTAATAAATAAATATGTGAAATGAAAGAAAATAAAAGAATTATAATACATACATACCTATATATATATTGTAATTTATACTAATTTTATACAAATTTCATACAAATTTCATACATTCGATGGTGGTTATCGGGCGTTTTTTCTATTATCAATGGCTTGTATCCAAAGATACGTGAAAATATTCATTCACAGAATATAATTAGAAATGATATTGATTTGAATTTTTTTTGGCGATGGATGGGGGAGATTGTATTATAAAGATAATAATAAATTGATTACTTATATAGCGTCTTTTAGTAAAAAAAATCGACTCAAGGACGCATTACAACTTGATTTAGCAATAATTTCTTCAAACGATTGGTATTCACTTTGTGGCGTCATTATTAATTAATTAATTAAAAATACAATTTGTTTTCATCATATTATAAATATACCTATACTACATGTTTCAAAAATGCAAAAATACATGCTTTCCTTATCAGGAATATATAAATACTATTCAATATAATAATACATATTCATATATTCCAGATGAAAAAATCATCGCTTTCGAAACATGTAGATATATATATATACGTATATTGTTAAAGTAATGAAAACAATGAGTATTTTTGTCTATCCTATATCTTATCACTCAGAATTATATACAATAACTAACAGCGAAGATTTATTACTAATGGTTTACAACGATGGTATAAAATTAGTGACTTACAACATTGACTTATAGATAGCAACTGTCTACTAAGACTTATAACTAGTGTCTTAATTCTAATGACATGTATATTTATGATCAAGTGGGTCTTCACAATATTGCTCTACGACTTACGGCTGTGGCTTAAAATTAGAGACTTTAATCTCACCTTATTTACATTTAAAAATACATGAATGATTTAATGATCATTACCCGTGATAACTTAATGTTAAGGGGAACGACTGCGCGACCTGTTTCATAGAAAACTTAATTTTGGATTTGAGGCCGAAATACCCATCCAAACTGAATAACATTTTTTTAAAATTAAAGGTTTAGTAAATATCTAGTACGGATGAGAAGCTATTTATTTAATTTTGTTTAAAATTATGAAGTATACGAAATGAAAAAAAAAATCATTATTTTAGAGGCAATTCATAAAATTATTTTTGGGTTTATTGCATAAAAAAAAAACATATGTGCTATGTAAATATGATTACGTAGTTATTTATGAAACAGGAAGCGCAGCCGTCGCCCTTAACAACAATGGGACGAATTTATGTGTAAATATTCTGTATATAAAATGTTAAAAAAGTATGACAATTAGAATGATGCACTTACCGGTAGACATTGTGCCTAAAGTTATTGTAGGAGGAGTACATGATGACATTGCCGAAACAAACGGAGAGGGAGAAGAAGCATTGGGTCACTGCAGCATACCACACCTGAAAAATCATGTAATTCATAATTTCTTCAAACGATTGGTGTTCACTTTGGGGCGTCGTTATTAATAAATTAATTAAAAAGCATGTACTTTATTTACACCACATTATAAAGTATTATAAACTATATTGAGTATTCATATATTCCTGCTGATGATGACAGCATCGCTGTCGAAACACGTAGATATTTATATATATTTAAAGAAAACCACATTACTTAATGTTAGCGCTTTCTTAATTCTGTAATTTCCGCATTACCGACAGGTTAGTTGGTAGCCCGCTAGATGTCACTACTGACTAAACGGCCCTGACGTTTAACGAGAGCGAAATTTTATTATTGTAGCAATATGCTTTATAATTTTTAACGAGATAAAAACACCAGAAATACAGGCTTTAAATGTTGTTTCTTTTGTTTATTGGAGGTGAGTGAATATTTTGATAATCTTAAATTTCTTATTTTGTTATTCTTAAAATTGTACATACCTATTATGAATAAAATTCTTTTGTTTATTGCAGAGAAACGCAATTAAGTCTTATTTGAACCAAGTGTGAAACACCATTATATATATTTATAAAGTGGTGTAAACAAAGCATATTTTTTTAATTGATTAATTAATGTTAAATCATTGTAGAAAATGATATTAACAAAACCTAAATGAAACATGAAAACGGAAGAAAACGACAGAATAAAAAAAAAATTCAATCGCATCTGGGACTCGAACCCAGGACATCTGCCTATTCGGGGCAACCGCTTAATCAACTTAGCTAATAATACCAAAAATATTAAAATGAGGTTTTTAAATCTCAATAAATATAATTTATTGAGGTTTTTAAATCTCAATAAATATAATTTATAATTAAAAATTTATTAATGTTAATTCAATTAGATTAGTTCATTTTCAATATCTGCTCGATTCCTATTAAACTCATTACGTTGTAATATAATTCTCTTACACATATTATATTCACTAGGTGATGCGTACCCGGCCTTGCTCGAGTACAATAATTGATTTGACAGCGAAAGTAACAATCTCCAAATAAAGAAACATTCATTTCAATATTTTATTTCATTCCAAACATTTATTTTTCAAAATTTATCTAAATCATAAAATTCTTAAGTAGGTACCTACTCGTGTTTTCTATTTTGAAAATATTGTACCCAAAAAAACCTTCTTTTAATTATGCAATCTGTGGCTAACCAGAGTGTTATATCTATGGGCTAACTTAAATAAAACATGGCGGGTTCAATCTTTTTCATACTAATTTTAAAACGTTATAGCAACAGTTTTACATATTGGATTTCATTCAAACTAATTTCTAAACCTTCCCGTTACTAATAAAAACACACTGTGCTATTTTCAGCGAAACCGGACAAGTGATTTTCGAAAACATCGAGGACAAAGAAACTTACGTTGATTTATATATATATACATCGATAATACTCATTGTACAATAAAGTGTAGATACATTGGTTGGTATTTAAGATTGTATAACACAAGATACCTAGCTATTCAAAAGGTCCTTACAAACGTGAAAAAAATAAGCAAGATTTTAACCCTTTTCGATCATATGTCTAATATGTCGCCAACTTCTATCTCGAGTCTAGCTGGATATTAAAAATAAAATAAATTATATTTGATTCATTTCTTCCAAATTCTTTGTAATAAGATCTGAGAACGACAACTGTCTCCAATAATTAATTATTTAATTAGGAGTTGGTTATGAGTAAATCAATAATTATAAAGGGCTGCAAAGGGTTAAACAATGGGACTAACAATACGGAATCCTGTTTTATAATTAGACAGTTAAATGGTTATTTCAAAGCTCTGTAATTCATGATGAAAATTACGTTGCGACTTATGAACAATTAAAAATGGCCCAAAATGTTACTCTTCAGTTGCTAACTAAAGCAATATCAAAAAATTATTTATCTGTAAATTCTATATTCAGGAAAATGTCTAAGACTTTAAAAGCGAAAAATCTAATTAAAACTGTAATATTTAACTAACAGAGGTAGGCAGAGAGGACGGACCGCCAAACAACTCGATCTTGGCATACACTTCTTGCTTCATTCACTTTCATACAACGTTTCATACATTCTCTTCTGTTATTCCGACTTCTGACATGGCCCGACTCAAGTATTTGAGTCACTTGATCGTGCCACGTCTTCCTTCCTGTAATATTTAAATTCTACGAAATAGATCCCAACATGTCTGAGAATAGTTGCAGTTTGAAAAATAGCAAAAGAAATTTTATTACACTTTACCTAAAATTCTAGTACGTATTTCATGCAGAATTTGATCACAGTATGAGGATTTTTGTCTTTTGAAACCTGTTCTATGCGGATAACTAGGAAAATTCGAATTATTTCTTGAGTTAGCAACATGCAAAGTGTGTATTTTTTGATTCGGCACTAAAAAATCCACATATAGAGAACTGTTTTAATTTCATTACAACAGAATTTTACGGTTTCATTTTATAGTTATTTGCTGTATCATAATTAGAGAAGATTTTTTTTAAACGTTTTAATCGAGACAGAAGAGTGTTTTTTTTATTACCACGTGTGTCAATACATTACCTACAGAAAAGGTTTCCGAGAGAAACTGTAAAGAACTAATGACAAAACCCATCTTAAACTACTTAACAGTATCAGGTACGATGTATCGATAAAGTTTCGTATTTTGCTATTTCGTTCGTATTTACTTGCTCACCCTGGGAGTTTTCCGGGCGGACCATAAATCCTAATTGATTTATCCCACAAGTTTTATAATAAAAAAATCTGTTTAAAAAAAAGCAGCAACTTAATTATCAGGTTTCGTCAAATTATAGGTAGGTACACGATATATCTTTAATATTTGTGATGAAGAAATTCAATGGCATCTTATAACGCGGAAAATTTATATGTGTATGTGTGTAGCAAAAAAAAAAGCAGTGACTTTTAGCATCACAATCAGCTTTTTTTATTGACTGAATATTCTTAGTTAACGAAACTGTTTTTATGTAGTGACATCATTTACATCAAGAGATATGGAGTTAGAAATGGGGGTTCACAGTTCTAAAGTGAACCAAATCAATGAAAGTTGATTTTCATTTTTTTTAAATTTTAAATTAACCTTTTTTTAAAATGGAAAAACATGGGTTATTATTAAATTTTAATTTTTTTAAATAAAAATGGGTTTCTTCAAATTAAACTTGAACACAATAAATAAATTGATTTTGAAATTATGAGACATAAATATTTCTTCATTTCTGAAGCGCGACAACACATAATACCATCTACATTTAAAAAGATAGGTATGAAAAAAATTTGAATATCTTTTTTTCTAATATGGTATTGGAAGTTTGAAACTACATTTCGCCAAAAAATATTTTTTTTGTTTGTTGGATTACTTTAGAATTGAACCCCCCCAAATACCCTTTTAATTGACAATAAATTTTGCTGAACGCATTAATATCGAACCTATTTTTCAATTCTAAATATCTAAGAAAAAATAAATTCTCAAAAATTGGTGTAACCTCAGTCTGTACTTACGTTTGCACTTAAAGTGCACAGATGTTTCACGTGCAAGTTCTCATTGAAACAACACAGAAACTACGTGTAGAATCTATTACCTTTTGCCGAAGATAATGTTATAAATATCATCCAATATAAGTAAATTCAACAAATATAGCACGAGTCCATTTATTTTCCGTATAAATTCATAGATCAAAGACGGTCTTTGTCCCTAGAAAAGAAGACTTAAATCCTTTGTTCCCTTTATCTAAGTTCGTCGAAGCTATTGTGAATCCAATGCATTTACCGTGAGACGACCTGAGGCGCTATTCCCGTTCTTTTTAAGGGAGATTCCTTACATTTTTCTTTAGGGTTAAACACCTCTTGATTAACTGCGAAATTCCGGTTAGACATAGTAAAAAGATCCTAAATAGATCGTCAAGAGATTTTTTGAAAACACAAATTGATGATCTTCAAGTGACATAAGATTTTGAACCAAAACTTTTAAAAACAATTACATTATGTTATAATTTATTTTAATACATTTTTATTTTATTTTTTAAATACCTTATGTAAGCCTTTTAACGAAGAATCACGTTTTATAAAAAGGTACCTACCTCATTAGATAGTAAGGACCTTTTTTGTCTCTAGTTCTAAAAGTGACATTTGAATTTGCGCTTGACGTAAATTGTCAAAGATGTCAACATCTATATAATGTTTAATAATGTTTACTAGCTAATTATGTTTAAAGTAAATCGTAACGTAATTGGTAAAATACTTTCGTCTTGTTAAAACATAGCAAATATTGAGTTATTCTCTTGTTAAAACATCGCAAATATTGACATTTTTGATGAATGTCGCTCGCTGAATTCAACTGACAGCTGTCACCCGAGAGAATCGGAACCGCAGTTAAGTAAGAAGGGTTTAACCCTAAGGAAAAAGTTAAGGAATCTTTCTTAAAAAGAACGGGAATAGCGCCCCTGATCTTCAAACTACGTAAGTAACCAGTAACCATGTGGTGTACGAATTTTCCTATATCAATTTTTCTGTTCATTATTTAGTTACGATAAGCATTTTCCTGTACAGAAACCAAGCGAGTGGGAAATCTGAGAAGATATAGACGACCTTTGTGCCGTGGCGATAAACTAAACCGTTTCAGTGTGGTCTATACCGAAACGAAACTGATGTCGCCAAATTACATAAGACCTTTCGACACCTGGAGCGCAATTCCCCTTATATTCCCGAGAGAACCAGAACCGCAATTAAGCAAGAAGTTTTTAAGCATAAGGAAAGGGATAAGGGATCTTCATTAAAAAATAACCAGAATACCGCTCCTGAACTCTGGAGATGCCAATTATCATATTAATACTCATTATTTTTCATGCGAATTTGATTAACGTTTTCTTATATTTTGCATTGCAGTGGAGTTGGCGATTGCAAGAATACAATTTCAATCTTCCATTGCCTGGTCTCTTTTGAACTTGCGAAATCAAATTCAAATGTTTTAATTAAAGTTTGATTGGCATTTTCGTACGTTTTATACTGCAGCAGTGTCGATGATGGCTTTCATCTGTTTGTGCTCATACTTTTGTGCTCTTTTGACTAGCGAAATCAAATTCAAATGAATTAATATTAACACTCGAATAAATAGATACCTTCCTACCTATATGTTGTGGCTTATTTTTGCGGCCATAAATCGTGGGTATCAATTTGTTTTAAATTTAAGGAATTATATTATAAGCAATATAATTTTGGTTGTAATGTGAGTACAAAGTACGTAACTTAGCAATCAAATAAAACTCTTGTTCTCAAAACACATATTGAATTTATGCCGCATTTCTTAAAACAATTGGTGTATTGTTCAGCATAAATGCCTTCTTAGCAGTTCACCGGGGTTCGATTCCCGACCGTAGAGAATTTTTATTTAATTTTTTTTTTTATTATTTTCTAAAATGGATTTTTCTTTTTTAAATCTTATTTTCAGTACATATAATGAATTTATACCGCAGTTATTAAAATAGTTGATGGTGTAATTGTGATAGCATAGTTGCCATCCAAGCAGTTGGTCTGGGTTTGATTCTCGGCCGAGGAAATATAAATTTTAAAAGAGTGAATATGTTTTTTTTTTTTTTAAATATCTGCATTTATTTTATCTCTTCCAATTAAAGGTATGCATTTGGTGTTTAAGCAGAAACAAAATCAGTTGTACGAAGATGCGATTTTCAGTAATGTGGGTGAACGATATTGGTGATATTTTTGGGCACGCGGTTTTATACAAATAATTAGACATCGGTTAACATGCGTTTTCGTACTATGTCTAACGAGATTACGACGCTTTTGACCAATATATAGCGATATTAATTATTCGATTAATATCTCTTATATTTACAGTTAATTAACCCATTCATTTAAGTTGTAATATAACGGTCATCAGCGTCGTAGTCTTGTCAGCAAAAATACGTGTTTATAATCCAATGTACACTGATAATGAATAATGGCCTATCTCCCTTGCTTCTATTATCTATGAAAATAAATTTCTCAGATAAATAATTGTCCAATGTTAAAAAAAAAATTTCAGGAAATACAATTAAGTTCTACAAGAAAACAAAGTGTCACCTTCACAGTAGTTAATAACTACAAGGGGCTGTGGCACAATTCTCAAACTAGAAGTGTCTATTCTCTTTAGAAGTGTCTATCCTACGAATCTAAAAACAGAAGTGTCTAATTCACGTAGCGCTGTTATAGGAAAAGGGGTCCCACAGCGGAGAATACTCATTAAAGACCTTAGACGGGAGACGGGAGACGTTTGTGACGTCAGCGGGACTTGACGTGTCTAGGTCTTGCTTGTTTGATAAACAGGGTGAAGTAGAGGTCAATATTGATTATAAATATAAACCGAATAGGTGAGTGAATTTAGAAAAAAATATAATAACTTCTGTTCAAACAGTTCTGATAAAAACACGGGCATCAATATTCTTCACATTAATATTAAAGGTAAACGCTTAGATAATTTAGAAGTCTTGGAAATTAAGAAATCCCTTAATGATAATGAATCTATTATTAACAATCAAAAAACTTATATTACAGCACCATCTTAATATGCTTCCTTTCTCCCTCAATCTCCATCTCTTCCCCATTCTTTATCAATCCCTAGCCACGCCCCCACCCCCACTATGACATCTAAAATAAAATTTAAATAAATAAATAAACCCGGTCGGCAAAAGTATAAATAAAAGTGATCTAAACAAAGTTATTGTTTTATTTTTTAAATTAATAATTTCAGTTTGAAATACATATAATGTATTTTTCTATACGTACAGATGAGCAGATAAACTCGAATGTTGTTGATACTCGTATATATAATTTTTTTATATCTTTTTCTCGAGCGTGCAGACCATTTACTCGGAATACTCTTTACTTGATGCAAAAGCACTTCGTTGATAACGGCACAGAAAACAGAACTACCTGAACTTCTGTTCCGGAGTTCCGAAGGAAATTTAATAAGGCATGTGCACCTTGTATCTAACTGAAACTACTTTCAATCCATTTTCGATAATTTCTTACTCTCTTAATAAATTAAATGCAGTAGGATATGACAATACTTGGAGGTCCTGACCTTTTTTTATTATTTTTATACATTGTTAATATTTTTTTGATACATGCATATAAACATAAGTACAAAGGTTATAAACATTTTTTTTATAAACATGTTTTTTTTTATATTCAATTATATGTATATATTGTAATGCATTTCGCGTAGGTAAGGCCAGTGTGTGGGTATACTTGGTATAATTAGTGACAGTTAAAAAAAAAGTTTCTTTTTCCATAGAATTATTTTAATTTTTTATATTTATTTATATATACATTTATATTGATATTCCTTATATCTATATCTTAACAAGTTTACTAATTAATCGTGTATTTACTTTAAAATAATAACTGTGTAATAATAATAAGATTGCGGCCCACATAGGCGGAATCGGATTTTTTCATACATTTTAATAGATGTGAAACATATTATTAATAAATTATAGAAATCGAAAATTCATAAAAGCAATATTAGGTAACCTGCAAATGACTTAAATAAGTCATTTATTCCCTTTCTAAACCACCAGACAGAGCGCGAGCTTCAAGTAGCTAGGCTAATATAACTGTTAGTTCTAACCTAATCGCCTTTTTTTTAATCATTTATGAGCCAAAAAAAGCAGTAAAGTAATATTCAGGATACCTAATATATATTTTATGATTTTACGATTTTTATAAAATATTAAGAATGTGTTTCACAATGTATGAAAAAAACCACTTCCGCCAACGCTTGCCGCTAAAGGCGCTAGTGTACATGTTGACATCGAATGTAAGGAGTTGGAAATATTGTCATATTCTAGGGTATTTGATAAAAGGTTCCCTACAGAAATAATATAAACTTACATCACGTGCTCACAAGGCGCTAACTAAAAGTTTATTTTAATCTAAATTTTCCACGCACCATATTCCTCACTTTCTCTATAAAGAGTTGATATTCAGAAAAATGTTCTTATAAGTCCGTTGGGATTAAACTTTTATAAGATCGTGCCAAAATTAGTTGTTTTTACCGCTGTCTGCCACGATTATTTGTATAAATATACATATACACATGTTTTATTTCATTTATTTTTTATTATTCTTGATAAAACATAATTCCAAAGACATGTTCGGTGTCTGTCTCCCTGGGAAAATTCCTGTGTCGAGACAGACGTGAGAAGTACATAACTTATATAATTAAATATACAAAATATAAGAACAAAGACATGTTCGGTGTCTGTCTCCCTGGGAAAATTCCTGTGTCGAGACAGACGTGAGAAGTACATAACTTATATAATTAAATATACAAAATATAAGAACAAAGACATGTTCGGTGTCTGTCTCCCTGGGAAAATTCCCGTATCGAAACAGACGTGGGAAGTACATAACTTATATAATTAAATATACAAAATATAAGAACAAAGACATGGATGAAGTTTTAAAATATTATATAGGTGTATAGAGGTAAGGTTGTACACATATGTTATATTTTGGTCATTTTATAATCCAGGTGAGAGTAAACGTTAAAATAAAAATTGAATTGCATATGCCTAGAGACAGAGAGAGATTCAAAATTGAGTAGGCACGTGTAAGAATGTGTATTGCAGCAGTTAGCAAAAATTGGACGACCTATAATCCAAAGTTTTATTTCATGTTCCAGTGTTTCTATTTGTCTAATCGTAGCTGGTAGAATACTCGTATGGTATAATTTGCATCTTGCATTATTTGTTCAATTTACACACACTCATTTACTACCAGGTAAATATAGTCTTATATATTATCTTCTTGTTCATAATATCTATAAATAACATGTTCATTTTAATGCGGAATCCCGTTCATTGGACAAATTCATTGTACATATAGTTTTGAATTTTTGTACGCAATCTGTCAGCCAAAAGAGATTATATCAGGGGGTTAATTAGATTTAGGTACCAGAAAGTATTCTAAAACTTTTTTTATTTTATTTTAATGCTATAAATATTTATATCAGATGCTTTATATTAATGAAATCGTGGCCTATCTAATGTGGAAATAAAAATATTGCTTTAACTTTACACCAAGAAAAACAATCGTCATTACTGAGCGATTCAGAAATTTGATTTATTGGGTACTTCTAGCATTAGGCCCCTGAAGTATATAGTTCGTAATAAGATAGAACATTGTAAAAAATATGAATGCAGCGTTCTCGGGTTGATTTTTCGACAAAAATGGCGCTACATATGTCATCAAAACACTTTTATTACATACCTACATCAGAGAAAACACTCCAGAGGATCCTCATTTAATATTATGTTGGTTTGATTTTCTAGGTTAACGAAACTATTCTTTAGCACGAAATATCCGTGGTGAGACTTTTGAAATAATTTACTCTCAAAAATCAAGACAGAACACCAAAATATTTTTTTCAATATTTTTCAACGCAAACCTCGTGCGAAACAGAGTAGGAAAGTTTAAATCACAATATTTCCGACGCATTTCCGAAGTGACATCATAAAACCAGAGTGGTTCAGATATAAGCCAAAAAGGACTACACGTAGATAATTATTATAAAGTAGAAGATACATCGATATCTCTAGAATATTGTACGAAAAAGCTCTTTTCCTACTAATTAAATCTAAAACTAAAGAATTACTATCACAACAAATCCAACACTTCCGACGCTTTTATGTTCATGGAAAAGGTGACATCATAAAACCAGAGTGTTCCCGCTATAAAGCATAAAGGAATACACGTTCGTATTCCATATTCCATAGTCCCAGTGGACTTTTCACTTGAAAGCTTCGGACGCCGTAACACACAGTGACATCGTAGCTTAGTACAATCATTTTAGTGGGAAATGCCAAGCGGAAAAGTGCATTTTCTAGCTTCGAGCTCTCTGTAGACATAATGCGCTGGTCCTTTTGTGAAACTCGAAGCAAGTCTTCGAGATGATGGTGAAGTATGATTTTATATGCTGGTACTATGGTGGTACATCGTTAGAGACGTAAAATCACAATTATTTATTTTTTTTATAACAGGGGATGAATTTTTTACCTTATTTTTAACTTAGTTCATTTTTTTAAATTTGAAAACTTACGTTTTCTTTTTTATTGCGTACAGCCACATATATGTTTTCAGCTTTAACAAAATATTAACCTACATGTTTATTCCATTATGTTTTAAATTATCTTATATCAAGGTATATGAACCTTCGAAGCATTGAATACAACCTTTATTTAGGTTTTTTCTATGTATTTCGATTGATTAACACTATATATATATATGTATTTTTTTTTTTAACTTAATCGAACCGAAAATCTTCATGCCGAAATGTTTTCATTTTGTTAAATCTGAAATAATTTCAACATCTGAAACATCTAATAGAAAATCAAACAAAACATTGTTTTATTTTGAAAACATATTATAATTCGATGTTAAAACTCCTCACTTGTGACAGAATAAAGAAAATGGAGCAGAAAGTTGCGTTAGCGTTAATAATTCGGCAAGAAAACGATATCAACATTTTGTGACACCGGAACTCATCAGCCGATAGTTTTACTGCCTCAGACGTAAATAATGATTTTTTCGCTTTGTAGCATTCAAAATATTAATTCAACAATAAAAAATTTTCAAAAGAAACAATTTTGCCACAAACGAAATTGAGACAGTGAACCGAAGCAGCTAAATATAATAGGTAACTTTGTTCCGAATATTATTATATTATGACGTTTTTTATTCAATCCATCTCACCGATGGAAGAACTCACCAAAGTCACCAACGGTGGTTGATTTCGCTACTGTCAATCTAATGTTAATTGTTAACATATAATACATGTTTATACGCGTATTTTATTTCAACCCATTTAATCGTAGATATTATATTGCACAACCCACTTATTTAATAAATTATAAGAATTAAGTCTTCATGTTTTGAAATGCGCATAATTAGAGAAGATTTCCACTGGGAAACGTTAAAAAGAAAAATACCTCGTGTATTTATTTTCCTCCCGTTCCAACTGTGTTATTTTGTTAACATGTTACTAAAAGAAAAACAAATAATCACATTAGAATGGGAATTCCTTCGAAGTCATTTAGGAATTATACGGATATATAGCATCATCTCCAGACAGCATTCTCATAGATGACACTGGCCCTTGTGAAAATTGTTTTCCTCATAGAATATAAACAGAAATGATGAATCTTTCAGTAATTATTGGCTTTATAAATGATATTAGCACCACTTCGATGTTGTTCTTTATTGTTTTTGGTGTCTAAGGAAGCGGTGCTTTAGAAATGAATATTTTTGACAATATGTTAGTGATTTTAATACCATTTTACCTCATTGCAGAAAATAATATTACCATAACCTAAACGAAACATGAAAACGGAAAAAGCGACAGAAAATAAAAAGATTACAGTCGCATCTGGGACTCGAACCCAGGACCTCTGCCTATCCGGGGCAACCGCTTAACCAACTTAGCAAATGAGACCAGTTCAATTTATTAATATTATTCTCCATTTCTAATCCCATATTATTGGCAGCTATCTTTATAATGTTTACAAAGTTCTTAACGAACACAATTGCAAACTAGACAGTGTCTCGGATTAATATCCGATTTTTTTTTACAATGATTAAAAATTAAAGTGAGGTTTTTAAATCTCAATAAAAATAATTAATAATTATAAATTGAACCATTTTACCTCGTCTCTTATTTCTTTCAGTTAAATGAAACGCTGCTAACTAAAACGAATAAATTAATCAACTCACTCTTTAGTCACAGTTTTCAGAGAGGTGTGTAAGTTATTTATTTATTTTATGAAGACGAAGTATGCTCATGTTGTGTTTAAATATTAAAGTTTGGGATAAATCTTGCCTTTAATCCCGAAGGAGGATAGCTTAATAATTTAACCATTTCGGCTGCTATTTTTCGTAATTTCTGTACTTCTTTATATTTTTCCCAAACGGGAGAAAACTCGTGCAATTTTCTTTAGAAGGTTTTGTGTTTTATGGATGACTTTCACGCGTTTAGTTTTTCACTCAAAAGACTAGCTCAAAAAGTAACAACCGTGATAAACAACTCATTTTCTGCTGGTGCGTGGTGCTTTAAAAACATGTTTTTACACATTTTAAGTTGAAACATTATATAAATATGTATAATTACGTAACTCAAAAACAGTATTTTATAAAATAAAAAGGTGTAATATTTTTCCATCTCGAATCCTTATGAAGATCGAGTTATCTATAAAAATCGAATAGTTTGAAAAGGCTCCGTACACACTAATGTACATATATAAGTATGCAAACCAATGTTATGACAAAAGACGCCATTATCAAAATGCAATAGATATGGAGTGACAGAGGTATAATGAAAACCACCAAGATAAGAGTCGTCCGAGAGCTGAATTTTCCCATATTTCTTTACGGTGTGGGAATATGTACACTCAGAGCCAGCGGAAGCGAAGCTCAAAGGAAGCGAATACACACCCTCGAAATTTCGTGCTGGAATAATATGTTCAGGATTCCATGGATAGCGACGTGCACAAAAACATCAATTCTGAAAGAGTTTGGCATCGCAGTAGGATTTCAACTGTCTGTCTGCAATGTATCCTCATTTTGGGACAAGTTGCTCAACAAAACAAGAACTAATACCTGGAAAAGCTCACAGTCACAAGCAAATGGAAGTCAGAAGAAGTAGAGGAAGGTCACCGATATGTTGGAGTGACCAAATTTCGCAGACATCCGGAACGTTGGTGTTCGCAGCTCTCCACGCAGCGCAGGATCGCGAGGAGCCTTATACCATACACGAGGGAGATTGGAATGGGGGTCACAATCCTCAGCAATAAGGAAGCGACTCAAGAAAAGATTTTTTTTTTATTTGTGAAATAAGTGAGGATCCGAGCTCCTTTTGGCTACACAAATTAAGATAGTGTCTTATCGGGGACTGTTGGCGTTTAATTTAAATGTATTTTGAGTTTTATGATTTATCCGTTGCTTTATTAACTTTTTGTTACATCCTTACAACTCAATTTAATTCAATTTAAAATATATGGTCTATGATAAAATGATGTATCTGGAAAAAAACAGGTGTCTTAATATGGAAAACATTATAACATTTGCAAAAGAAAAAATATCTGGAATTGGAAAATTTGTATCATCCTTGTTTTCATATTTGACATTTTAACCTTAAAAACGCGTTACGGAACACTCAAAATCCAAAAAAAGTATTCCAGTTGTACAAAAATTGTACTTTTATACTTTGGTACACTGCAAAAACAATAATGACGATATGCTGACATTTTACATATGTGTCCTCCAATTAAAAGCGGTTATATTTGAGAAGAAAAACTTCACGAATTTTTGCATACAAAACCGAGTATTGAATCATCAAACGACAAAAACCATCTTCAAGTATGAAGTCATGTCCCAACGGTCACAGATTTGGAGCGATGTTTCGAATTTGGAAAATTGAAACATTAAAAATTATTTTAATGAAGAAAGAACAAAAAAAAATATCGGTATTTAAGTTAGAACGTCATTAATGTTTTTTTTGGAGTGGAGTTCCTTATTATAAAGGATGTGATCTGGCTATAGATAATGTATGATGTAATTCGCCTGGACGAATCCTCCTACGAAAGTGCAATCAAAAAGGATGAATCAGCACCGAATGACGGACGGCGATTAGTGTCATGGACGGGTTTGTTTGCATCTAAATATCAAGCATTAAAAAAGAAGAAAAAAATCCATACTTTACACCACTACACAAACAAGAATCTCTTTATTCTGATTTATCTATACCCCCTTAACAAGCTACGAAAATCCAGGTACTTCCAAATGTTTCCCTTCTGATAATCATTCCCTTCCTATTTGCATAGTAATAAAATCACTTTTATTCTCAGACTTTTTTGGTAATCACGTGAAACACAGGGGAAAACGGGCAAAAACTTATGTGTGTTTTTTTTTTACCTTAGCATCCAGGATCTTCTCGAAATCCGGCTTGATGAAGAAGATGATCCCATCGGCTGCTCCTGGCAGGGTGCAGGCCTTGACCAGCAGCACCAGCATGATGACGTAGGGGAACATGGCGAGGAAGTAGGCCGCCTTGCCTGAGGACTTGACTCCACGCAGAAGGACCAGGTAGACGGTGAGCCAGCCCATCAGCAGGCAGAGGGTCAGCTTCCATTCCGGCAGGCCGATGCCGTTGTCTATATCAGGAAGCTCACGGAGTACCACTCGCCTGTGAAAGAAAACATTTCAAAAAATAAAACAAATAATTTGTTTTATGGTATGTTCGTACCTACCGGGGAGTAACTAAGCAGACAAAAGTGTCGAGTTACCCCCAAAGCATCATGGGTTATAATAACTATGATTTTTTTGGTAAAAATACCCGTGTAACTGTCTTTCACTTGTTTATTTCAGAATGGACCAGTTTCACTCTACCACGGTCATCTTCAGACTGGTATAATCAAAACTAAATCTATGGTATATAGTTAACATCTATATCAGGAGCTATAAAGGAGATATTGATTTTTTAATAAAAAAACATATCAAAGTGGAATTCCACCATGAATTGACTGTTTCAAAATTAGAAATAATTAAAAGGTTCATATACCCTTTTTATGTCATCTTTCGGGATGCTGTGTGGGGGGTATTTTCAATGAAATGAATTAGAAGAAGTCCTATGAAGTAAAAAGGTGTGAGGGGTGGGTAAGAATCTTGAGTAAGGGTGAATATATCAATTAATATGCCAATGAACGCCTGGGTTGCCGGCAATGAAATGAATTATTTTAAAAAAAATTAAATAAATTAAATAAATTAAAAAAATATTAAAAAAATATTAAAAAAATAAAATTAAAAAATAAAAATAATAAAAAAATAATGGTAAATGTAAGTAATTCTGTTTCTGTATAACAGTTAAAGAATGAGGGGAAAACATATTATATGGACTGTCATTTATAAACAAAACAAAAAGCTTGTTCAAATATTTTGCAAACATAACAAATAATTTTAAATACATATTTTTTGACAGGGGTTCCGTGGAATTATTTACTGGGTGACTATTTGAAATGAGGAAAATGATAAAGAATACGTAACGGTTGACTAACTATTATAGATTTTAGTCATGACGGGGGTAAATAGGTAATAACATTCATAAAACATTTTCGCAAATCATGAACTTAGTAGTTTTTATTCAAAATGGCAACCCAATTGTTTGTAAAACCTCCAAAAAAACATGAAGTTCTCTGTTATTCGTGTAATGTAATTATTTATCCTGATAATCCTGACACTGCGGAAATGCTACCATGGCGGGTTGCTTTATTTCTGTATACGGGTACAGCTATTGTTTGGTTTCTTTCATAATATACTACCCATTATTTTAGTATACAAACCGAGATGCGAGAAAAGGGGGTTATATCATTACAGAAAGCAGATTACTATAAATTCAATACTTTATTCCAGACTCAGGAATAAAGTATTGAAGGGAATTCGTGGTATTACGTCAAAATCAAACGTCAAATTACTCAAATTCTACATAACTCACACTTTTTCAAAATTCGACACTCCTAGATTTTCTTGTTAAAGGGGAAGGGGGTAGGAACAGACCTCCCTGAATATTTTAAAATAATTTATAAAAGTAGAATATGAATGCTTTTTATTGGAAAGGCAGAAAGTAGGTATTTTGTGGCATTTTCTCTCAATTTCGGGGAACGAAAGCTAAATAAAGGGTAATAATATCTATTAATTGATAAACTAAAGTTCTTAAAAACTTAAGACAAGATTTTTGTGCATAGCGCAAAGGGTTACAATTATTTTTATAAACAATAATTATTAGCCTGAAACACTAATCCAAATTGAAAAAAAACCTTTCCGAGTAAAGATAAATGTCGCCGACAGCACTCGAACCTGCACCCTTCTGATGTCCGGTCAGATGCTCTACCGTTGAGCTACGTCGGCTTATCGCAAACCCGCCAAGTTAATCAATATATACTAGTGTTTCATTCAATAATTACTGTTAATAGGTGATAATATCATTTTTTGTTTTTATGTAAAAGCTTGTGACTTATATAATATGTATTACGTTATCGAGTATTTATTATTGACAAATAAAACTTTGGGTTAATTAATTTTTGTTGACTCAATTCAAATATTGACGGATTTTTATTGAGGGTAATGATAAAAAAACAACTATTTACTTCAAAAGATTATTTTTCTAACTCCGCTGAAAAGTTTAAGTGTTGTCACAAAAAAATATTTTTCACGGGCGTTCTTCCCAACTTTTCGAATGATCAATCTGAGGCACCAATCAGCCAAGTATTTTGTTGAGCATTCGTTCCGTTTGCCTGTTTCCAAGAATTTTTTTATTCTAAATTCGTATAGTATAAAATAGTGCCCGCCCACTTTCATAGAAAATAAAATAGTGATCGCTCACTTTCATAAACGTAAATTTACATTTGAAGTTTCTCTTTCGTAAAAAACAATACAAATAGTAGCTTGTAGAAATTAAAATAAATTAGATAGTCTTCAGTTTTATTTAAAACATAGAAAAAATATGTTTTTTTATTCGAAACGGAAATAAATCTTTATCATTTAATATTTGAATCGCGATAATCGCGAACCAATAATGACTTTTGACATTTCACTCACATATTTTCACCCTGTTGACACTTTTCATAACGAGTCCTCTGTTGAGCGGAACTTAATCAACAAAAATCGATATTCTAAATTGATCTTAAATTTGAACGAGAATTTCGTTGGGAAGTGCATATATATTCAGTGTTGAAGCAAAATTTCAGTTAAACAGTTGCTCAGTAGGGTTAGGAAGAACGGCCGTTAGTTTAATAATTTCAAACTTCAAATTTTTGGAACACCATTCAGTTCCATAATAGGTATTCAATTTTAAGATCTCTCTAATCGTCAGGAGTATCTAAAAATCCCCAACACCAAAATTCTCGAAACAACAGCTTATTTGGCTTATTTTCTATTTGAAGGGATTCAATATTAATTTCGTAAAGAATGGATGGATAAACTCCTATTTTGCTACCATTTAAACTTATCAGAAGGTACGCCAAAAACTTTCTTCGGAACCGGTTAGTGTTAATCATCATGCTAATCACAGCATCACTTACTAAGTTAAACTATCACGATGCTAATATGGGGGAGGCTAGTTAACAAACCACCCCCTTCAATGAGTTAGTCCTCGTTACCCAAACTAGTGCCTCCACGTCCCGAACAGAAAATCAACCCGTAACTAAAGTGCAGTTCAGATAACGCGCCATTTATATCTGGCCACATGTAAAATCTTGCGTTATTGCGAGCTGCGAGCACATATTATCTGCTGCAAGATCCTCGCTTACTTATCACGTAACTTAAACGTGGTTAAGTTATCTCCTATTGAATAAAAGGCAAGGCTTCTTATTTCCGATTGAAAATGTACGAAGCTCCGATAAAATTACGACAATTTCTTTTTTGACTCCTTCAAAATAATTTGATTTTAAATGTTCATTTCATCTTATTATTTGCACTAATATAATTTAAATAAGAATGTTTTGGAAAATCATACATACATCAGTTTTGCACTCTACCGTATTGTTAACAATTTACTCCTGAAATAAGTTGTTTCTTTTTTTGCTGTTTATATTCCACGCCTGAGGACGGCGATTTCTGAAAACCAATTTAAATTAGGATGAAACTAGGTTACTCGCCTCTGACTCGGATGCCTTAAATAACCTTTCTAAAATTAAAAATGCACCAGCCTGAAGATGCCTGCAGCATGTTGAAGCCTGTCCGGTTCAAAATAAACAAGTGAAAGATGTTACAAAGAGTTTTTTAATCCTATTACATAAAATGTCTCTGAGAACTCAATATTTCACATTTTTTTAAGGTATTCTAGGTTTTTTTCCTTATTATTATTACTTTGATAAAATCGCATTAATTACGTTATGCAATATTTCATTAACGTTAACATCGAAGTCCAAAATAATTTGAAAATATATGTTATTTCGGATAGAATTCTGCAGTCATATAGGGGGATAGCAGCCAAAAAAAAATATCTGAGTTAATTGAAGATGACATCAGTTCTTAAAAATTGAAATACGATATCGATAAAAATGACGAAAAGCAATAAGTTGGCATTAACTCAGTTGGATAAAACGCTGGTCCCGATTAGACCGAAAGGTCCTGAGTTCAAGTTCCGGAAGCGAAAGTCACCTTTTTGTATTTTTTTCTGTGGCTTTTCTGTTTCATATATCATTTGAGATTTGTTCATAATTATCTCCAATGATTAAAATATACATATGTAAATGAAAACAAAATACATAACAATTCAGCTTTTACAGGAAAGACCTTGGCTGATAAAATAGCGATAACGTAATTTCCCTTCAAGGGTAGGCAAAATAAAACGCTGCGCAGCTCTATCATGGCACACAATCCTTACTTCGTTCACACTCGTAATTCGTACAATACCTACTGCACTGTTTTTTTCAATAGCATTGCTTTCACCCTGCTTTCAACGTCCTAATCAGCCTTTTCGTTTCTTGTGAACAAACTTCCCATATATATAGACTCGTCCATTTGCTCGAATTATTCATAGTTCACAACTACGTATATTATGTTTGAAACGCCTTAATTTTGGACTAATTTACAATCATCAATAAATCACTCTGTATATTGTTACGTAACGCAATAAGGAGAATCTAGTCGTTGGAAGAATAATACTTCCAGCCGCTAGTTAAATAAAGTTACACCTAGCCGCTCGTCGGCGCTCCAACCAATAACCATCATTGTTCTTGACCAATGAAACAAGGTACGGGACATACCTTCCGACCGCCATTACGGCGTGGGCTCGCTAAGCGGTCACCCGTCAGCATTCCAAATCCAGACACGGAGTTGACAGGTGCGTGCGACGTGCCTTGGGCCCGTGGCCGCCCGCTATTGCGTCAGTATCTTATAAACGCCTTGCTACCTCTGCATTGCACCTAAATATTAAATCTAGTGACGAGTGCAATAACTCACAGCGTCCTGCCTGCCATTGTTTGTGTGTAATTCAGAGTCCCTAGTTAACACACTATTACACTGAAGGAATCGTGCCTACTGTGAAATTATCCAGAACAGATTAGAGTAGGATCAGGCCCCTTGAATTCGAAACCCCGTATGTGATTACTTGTAAATGTTCTCCTGTAAATAAACCCTGACTAGAAAGTACGCATCTCTCATTCGAGTAGTTGGTTATCTTTCCCCGATATAAGGCTGCGGCCGGCCTTCGACTTTGAGATAAGAGATGAGATGCCTTTACCAGCTGAGCTAGCCATGGTGGAACCTGAGATCAGCCCTGCTTCTGGCCTTGAGGTGAATTGAACTGTCTTCCTTTCTCATCACTGGCGGCCAACGTGGATGTTGTCTGCTCCTTTTTCTTCCTTTCTTAACAATATACTGAGATCAACCTGGACATGGGAGACTGTAGATTTTCCAAACATATCAAAACAAGCCGTAAGGCAATGACGGCCTCCGGGTAAGGCGGCGGAATCCGAAGGTCGCGGGTTCAAATCCCGGTGTGCGCAAGTAAGTTTTATTTAATTAATTAGTGCTGTTTCACAATTAATTCAGTTAAAAATAATATGTTGTATATTTCCGCAAGTTCCAGAGTGGAAGATAATCTTAGTATCGCCCTGGTGAAAGACCACCATTCAGAATTGAAACGTTGCTTGTAATGGCTTTTAGCGGTGTTTGGTGATCAGATCTGAATAGCCAGGTATTTTCCCCACCTTCCTCTTCCCCTTATCTTTCCCCTCCCTTCAAACCTTCAACCTCACAACATTCCTCAATTGGGGATGCCACATAGTCTCACTGGCTCCAAACGGTTGGGAGCAGTTGGGACTTTTGTGTGGTATTCATATAAAAAAATAATAATAAGCACCACATCATCAGCATACAAGATGCAACAAACATTTAGATTATTCATTTTTGCACCCAAGCCCACACATTTCAATTTTTACATGCAAGCATTCATTACAGTGCTAGAAAATCCCCCTAGATCTAGAGATGTATACTCATTGTACAGGGTACTCATTTAGAAATTAGATTTTATTGGTTGGATAAAAATTAACAGTTTACATTTATTACTTATGTAAATCGTTTTACTAATAGTACATATTTACACACATATGTAAAGTGCTGAATACGAGTAAATACATCGGCCACGCATAAAACGCATGATAAGTCCATTAAAGCTAGCAGACCGCCGGACGACCACGCATAATCACACGGTTATCGATACCCCGTACCCATCTCGCTCACCACCTTACCACTCGGAAAGTTATCAACGTATTAATTTTTCAACAAAATTAATTAATTCCTTTATCCAATACATAAATATATTCGTGAAGAACACCTAAAATGTGAACTCTGCGTTTAGTATATTTGTAGAGATATTGAAATAATTACAAACATATCAAATACAGGTGAAATATAATAAAAAACCGTAATTATTGAATGAAACACTAGTATACATTGATTAACTTGGCGGGTTTGCGATAAGCCGACGTAGCTCAACGGTAGAGCATCTGACCGGACATCAGAAGGGTGCAGGTTCGAGTCCTGTCGGCGACATTTATCTTTGCTCGGAAAGGTTTTTTTCAATTTGGATGAGTGTTTCAGGCTAATAATTATTGTTTATAAAAATAATTGTTACCCTTTGCGCTATGCACAAAAATCTTATCTTAAAAACTTTAGTTTATCAATTAATAAATATTTGACAAGTCAAAACATTTTTCACCAATAAAATGAAGACATAATTTATCTCGACGCCACCTATTTTTTTTTTTTTTTTTTACATGAATACCGCACACGAGTCCCAAACTGCTCCCAACCGTCTGGAGCCAGTGAGACTATGGCATTCCCAATTGGGGAATGTTGTGAGGCTGAAGGTATGGGGGAGGGGAGAAGGAGAAGGGAGAGAGGAAGGTGGGGAAAAAGGGAAATACCTGGCTATTCAGATCTGGTCACCAAACACGGCTAAAAGCCATTTCAAGCAACGTTTCAATTCTGAATGGTGGTCTTTCACCAGGGCGATACTGAGAGTATCTTCCACTCTGGAACGTGCGCAAATATACTATATATTGTTTTTAAATGAATTAATTGTGAAACAACACAAATTAATTAAATAAAAATTACTTGCGCACGCCGGGATTTGAACCCGCGACCTTCGGATTCGTAGTCGAGAGCCTTACCCTCGACCATGGAGGCCGTCAAATTATTGAGGGATTTAGCCGTTACAAGCCTTTCTCATACTAATGTTGGTTGTTTACAGGTGAAAATATAATAAAAACAGTAATTATTGAATGAAACACTAGTATATATTGATTAACTTGGCGGGTTTGCGATAAGCCGACGCAGCTCAATGGTAGAGCATCTGACCGGATATTAGAAGGGTGTGGGTTCGAGTCCTGCCGGCGACATTTATCTTTGCTCGGAAGGTTTTTTCAATTTGGATGAGTGTTTCAGGCTAATAATTATTTTTTATAAAAATAATCATATCAAATCAGTTGACGGCATTAAATTATATAAATCCTTACTTGAAGTAGAGCTCCGACGAGCTTTTGAGCCCCGACAGATTGCCGGCGGAGGCGACGTCGCCCGAGGGGTAGCAGTCGGTCCAGCTGTCGTCGCAGACGGACCAGGGTAGCACCGAGGAGAAGGAGCCGAACATGTAGTAGATAATGATGGCCATCAGGGAGGCGTAGTACGTCATCACGGAGATGATGGCGATCACCTGACCGGCGCCGGAACCTGAAGCATGTGAAAATGTGATCTTAATTTTGACTTATTTTGACATGATAAATCAAATGATGTTTACTAGATTTTTTTTAAATTTCATATTAAGGTTACTTAAACCTGACCTAACCAAAAACATACTTAAAATATAATAGATAAAATTATATTTCCTCATGTTCCTCGTACACTTGGCAAAGCTTGAAAAAAATCTCTGGAATAGAGTTGTGCTGGGGTGTATGGCTCTCCATCACATTTGATTTTTGATCAAAATGATGATTATATTTGCTTTTTGACATACGTGGTGTGATCAAAAGAAAAGATGAATTTTGAATTTTCGCGGGATGTGTACATTCGATTATCGTTTTTTTTTTACTATGTTGGTACACATATGTCTATCATATGTTAGCATTATCAGCCATTTTGGATCAGTGGTTTGTTTTTGACAACTGGAAAGGTTGGTCACGTTTTGTTTTTGCTTCGATTTTTTACTAAAAAAAATGTAAAAAATCGAAAATCATCGATTTTTTGAAGAAATGCTGATAAGGACATAGAAAACAAAGCAAATCTAAAATTTCAGTTTAATCGGACCGATGATGCCCCAGAAAACGGCTATCAAGTTCCAACCAAAACTAGGAAATTCCTCCACAGGATTAACAATTAACAATTTTTTTCTAAAAATAATTTTTTTTTTTTTTGAAGAAATGCTGATGAGGACATTGAAAAAAATAGCGAATCTTAAATTTCACTTCAATCGGACTGATGATGCCTCAGAAAACGAACCTAAATAAAAAATCTGAGAACACCCAAAAACGTGACTAACCTTTCCAGTTGTCAAAAACAAACCACTGATCCAAAATGGATGATAATGCTAACATATGATAAACATATGTGTTCCAACATAACAAAAAAAATCGATAATCGAATGTACACAGCCCGCAAAAATTCAAAATTCACCTTTTCTTTTGAACACACCTCGTATGAATGGTTCCCGTTAAACACCGATCCTTGATCCGTTTCAGTGTTTGAATAAAACCTTCACCGTCATGCTTGACAGCTGACCAAAATTTGATCAAGCGCTGAAAGGGCCGAAGTTCGACGGTCAATGGGGACTATCATTTGAAGTTGAAACTGTTAATAAATGGCGATGAGAGTTCAAACACCTCGGCCTAAACTGTTCGTATCAATTAAACAGGCTGTTCTATTTGTTTGTTTTCGAAAGTATCTTTTGTTTTATGTTCATGTCGCCCAAGAGTCCCATTTGCTCCAAACTGTCCAGAGCCAATGCGACTATGGCATCCCCAATTAGGGAATAATTTGAGACCTGGGCAATGATGAGGGGAAAGAGATAAGGAAGAAGTAGGTGGTGAAGTACCTTACTTCTTCAAGCAACGTTTCGATTCTAAATTATGGTCTTTCACCAGGGCGATACTAAGCACACGTACTACTCTAAATATCTTGAAATCGACTAAAAAAAATCGTCCTCTTTTCGACACTTTTGGAATGTCGTAACTACGTAAATACAAGTCAAGATGAAAAGCATAAATCCAGTTCGATGAATAAAATATATTATTCTCTCTTTTGTTTTTCTTCAGAGGTCTTTGTGCGCAGTTAAAATATTTTCATGGAAAAGACAAAGTTGAAGGAACCAAAGCGCAGCCCAGCCAGATGGTTGGGAAATTGTGCTTTGTCTCTTCGTTTTTTTTCTTCTTTTTTCATTCTTGACAAATCTGAACATTTTCACAGAATGTCAGTTTTAATATGATTTTACTAAAAAAACCAATGTTTTAAATTATCTGCACAGTTATATTTGAAACTACTTTCGGGTTGGTTTATTACCTCCTGGAAGATGGATTACGTTGTGTTTACTGAATCTACAAGTTCTTATTTATTTTTATATAATGTATACTGTGCCATATATTATTTAAACAGATGGTTTATAAAAGCTGTCACAATAGAGATCATATAAAAACAAAATAAAAACCCATTTATTTAATAAACAAAAACAGTGTAATCAGTCTTCGAGGAGGTAATAAACCAACCCGAAAGTAGTTTTAAATATAATAAATTGAAGAGCCGTTCCGTTAGCAATAAAACAAATTTCTCAGTCATAAATGTGCAATAGTAGAAAGAACAATGAGACACTCCCGACATATATACCATAGATTTAGTTTTAATTATACGGGTCTGAAATAAACAAGTGTAAGATAGTTACAAAGGTTTTTTAATCAAAAAAACTATTTAATTTGGATAATGTAAGAAATCAATTTTTAAAGAAATGTAGCATAATGGAAATTTACTCAAATTTTAAAGCATTTGCAAAAAATTCCAAGCCGTCGTAAATACCACGTCAATGAGAAATGATTTTTTTCCCTTTTCAATCTCACCTTACTGATATAAAATATGTTACATAAATTTATCGGTTCATTGTAGCCCATTAACAAGGACTTTAAAAACATCGGTTTCAATAGGGTCAAAATAAAAGAACGCATTAGTTAATCGTGTCAAAACTACTAATAGAAGTGACAAGTTTAACAGCGTTGACTGGGAAATATTTTATTCCTTGTCATCGGGTAATTAAGGATACTGGATCTATTAAAAAAATGTTTTTGACGCAAGCTAGAAAACAATTTCTAACCAGTTGTTGAATTGTGTACTCTTGATAGGGCCTAAACTTCAACAAGATATTGTTAATACATCCGAAACTACCCACAAAAATTGTGTTGCTTCGAATGTACATTTAATAGGCTGTAAACTAACGACGAATTTAATTGTTGACTCTAACAAGGCTAGATGAAGGTTAAAAAGGAACAAGGATTAACCAAGAACTTACCGAATCATTTCCATATAAACGAACAACGTGCTCCTACGATAGTAGTTTTGTTTCTGGTCAAACGATAGTACTTAATAACTGACTTTCGCATTACATTGTTACCATTCAAAAACTACATTATTGGTTAGGAAAAGTAGGGACTGGAAAAATAGAATTTAAGGTATAAAACAACCACATTAACATTTCAGAACCTAACAAATACAATTTTAACCCTTTAAGTGATATTCCCGATTTTCGAGACATATTTCTAGCCATAGATAATTAGAAATACATGAAGATTCGGCATAGAAGCGTGCCAGCTAATCGTAGATGCGATTTGCAGTAACATATGTGATCGATGGCGGCGACATTTTTATAAGCCGAATTTCATACTAATAATGATTCGAGGCAGAATTTTTCTTATTTCTTTCATCTAGCTTCTAACTTGAACTTTTTTTCTTTCTTTAACAATCTTACCCCTCATAGCAGGAGAAAAGTCATACACCTTCACGCTGCCTTTGCTGGAGAACTGTCCCATGTACATCTCGAGGAAGTAGACCGGTCTGCCCACGAGGAACAGCACGATGATGTAAGGGATGAGGAAGGCCCCGCCTCCGTTGGAGTAGGCCGAGTAAGGGAACCTCCAGATGTTGCCGAGGCCAATGGACATGGCTATACACGACATGAGGAACTCGAGGCCCCCGCCCCACTGGTCGCGTTTGGGACCTTCCTCTTCCAAACTTTCGTTATCGTCTTTCTTCTCGGGATCTCCGACCTTAAAAATACAAAAGAGGGTAAGAAAAAAAAATCCATACATAATTTTTAAATGCTCGCAATGCTTTCACGTTCAAACATATTTGCCTAAAAAACTAGGATTAATAAGAAATAAATTAATTTTAAAAAGTTAGTCTTGACTTACATACTACATCGGCTCAAATACAATTCGTTTGCCTAGCTCCTAAAATCTTCAACCTTCTGCCTGATTACTTAAAAACCAAAACTTAACTCCACACTTTCAAAAAATGCAAATAACGCTGTGGATTCTTACGTCCTCGAAATATTTCACTAAAAATATCCATTTATTCTTTTCATTATCCGCAACATATATTCATATCTCATGTTCTCCGTTTAATTTTATTATGATATTCATTAACTTTCACACCAACTTTGTAATTCTCTTGTAATACTTGTAAGAATCAATCTGCCAATTTCGTCCGCCATAACACTCGAACATGGCTAGCATGATGTGATAAAAAATACTAAAGAAAATTAATATTGTACTTATATTCCATGAAATAAATAAAACTTGATTGTGGTTAGCGAAATGATAAAGAATTTCTTCGCTACCAGAAACCTAACCTAATGAATTGGAATTGTATATGTTTACGTTTTCTTATAATGCATGGAACCTGACACCAAATCAAACATTAACACGAAAATGTAATTTTGTTAGCAAAAAAACTTTTTAACTTGTTTCCACTCTCTTATAAAGGTTTAAACAACTGTAAATAAGTTTTAAAGCATTTTTAATCAAAAATTGACATTGTAATCTTTTTCAAAACTAGAAATAATAGGCATCGAAGATTAAGTATGCGTTTATGTTACCCTAGAAATTCCCACTAAAAAATTCTTGCAAATTTCATGACACCAGTGCACACCTTAAGAGAGCTTTTGTTGAGACAGGCGACCAAATTTTCTGCTTTATAGAAGAAAAAAAAATCCACCATATATATATGTAAATCAACTTGGATGCCTTTTCTCTTTATTTCAAGAAAATGAGTTGCACATGTTTTTTAACGTTTATGACGTGTCAATTTGTATGTTAAATAGTTTTTTTATGGGCTCGTAAAAAGTATTTTTCCAGATTAAATTAATAAAAGCCTTTAAATCTGTTATCATGTAGATCATCATTCCATTGTCCTCATCTTGGAATTTATGCCAAAGAAACATTTTCACACCTACCGTATTATTTACCGAACTAAAGCACTCACAGATAAAGTCAATGTTAATAAGTGACTTACGTGTTTTCTTAACAGATTCCAAGGGGATCTGCATTTAGTGCAGGTCAGTTACATAAAGCGATTCAAAAGCAGTGACGTATTATTAATTTTTAATTTATTTTAATCATTAAACGATAATATATTCACAACTCCCTCCAATCGAAACATAAAAACCACTCTATCAACTGGACTAGTGAGACCATTTCACTTTACGCCATCTTCATCGATATCATACCTCAACTGTCCTGGTTGTCCCGGTAAGACAGAGGTTCTGGGATCGATTCCCAGTTACGACTGATTCCTTTTTTTATTTTCTGTGGTTTTTTTCGGTTCCGTCTTTAATTTGATTCAGGTTGATTTAATATAATCTTAGTTATATTATCATTAGTCAAGTATTTACCTTAGCAAGGGTGTCTGTGCCATCTTTCATCGTGTTCATGTTCAAGTCCGAGTCGGGGACGAAGGCGCTATTCAGCTCGCCATGGAGCTCCTGAAAAATAAGAAACATGTTTTATTTTATTTTCATGTATATTAATATTTTTGTAGATACTTGTGGCCAGTTGTTTCACTGATATTCAGATGCAAAATTGCGACCAAAGAGCCAATCAACGCCGTGTTCTTAAACATTTGAATGGTCCTTTTTAAACGCAGATTCTCGGCCCGTTTCAACTTTTATCAAATTGTAATCAGCGGACAGGCAACACGGCAATATTTTTAGATTTTAGTGTGAACAATTTATTGCAGAATAAAAAAAAGACTTGTATCGACAGATCACGACTTTTACATGGAAGCTCAATAGTTTTGAGTAGTTAGCTGATTAAGGATTTAAGACTCCCTTATGCGAATCTGGTGGTCAGTGTGTCCAGGAACGACGAACGTATTAACCCACCCCTCCTACTGTGGTGCAAAGCGATGAGTCGAAAGAGTCCGACCGGGGAGGATAGAGGGTCTCCTTCAACCGACCTCTTGCTGGTGAGTATTTGAATTCGCCTCCAAGACCTTGACAAACCTCACTCCGTGAACCTGGGCACCTCTGCTAAGTCACCAACGTAGCAAACTACTTGGAGTGACTTATGGCATAGTTTACGAGACTAACTAATTTCATTTAACCTTCCCCTATTCTATCACCTTTAACACGTTAATCAAATGTCACAAATTTTCCCAAAATTTACGGTGCAACGCATAAGGTCCGAGTAGTTGGGATTCTCTTAGGTATAACGTTTCCATAAAAAAATGAGTCCGTATAAACCTAACCATAATCTAATGAACGTACCTTTCCACGACTCCTGTAATACGCCTCCGTGTGGCTTTTTCCATAATCGACATCCAATTTGTAAGTAAACCAAAATCTTAATATTTTGTTTAAGCTGCTTCCCACAGAATGTACCATTTTGCTTCACTGTAAAAATGTGACTAGTCTTTTCCCCACAAAGTATCCTGTTGTTTAAATCAAATATCGATTCGTATTATTTTTAATAACACTTCATGTGTCTGTTAATGGATTGTGGAACTGGGAGTATACAGATCGAGCAAATTTAAATCCAAAGTTAGTGCCTCGCATCATCTTGAAGCGAATTCGTTATATAAGTGGAATTGGAGCACTTTTATGGTGAACCTTTCATGAATTCGTGGGATTCTAAGGTTTCCTTCGGGATACTGTGACCCCTCATAGCATCCTAAAAATAGGAAAACGTAGTAGCCTGGGTCTTGAAAAGAACCATGGCGTAGAAGGTATGAACCAAAAGGTTAGAAGGTCGAGAAGTTTACCAAATCAACAAGTGTGCAAATTACATGTCACTTTGAAATGAAAATGTTTTCGTTAATACGAAAAACCAAACCACATTTGGAGGCGTTGATCATTAAAGAAGGTATTTTAGGTGAAAATCATGACATCACGATACGGCGGTCATAAATCTTCTGAAAAATAAGCCTTGTGTATGGGTATTGTGAACATTTTTAGACATTCTTTCCATGTTGCAGTTTCCTGATACGTCTTACGGCTCTTAAATTTTATGTAGTTTTTGAAGCCTACGTATTTTTCTATGGTTCGTTTAGTGCTGCAATTATACATTTTATAAACGTTTTTCAACGTGTAACATAAAATAAAGATAGCAACGTGTTCTCCGTGGTTATATCGCCATTGCTAATAACAATCAACTTCAATTTATTGTATCGATAGATTGCTGAAATGTTGTGTAGAAATTTCGTCATCTTTATAGAATACGGAATATCTCTACAAAGCAATGGCGTGCTATACTTTCTCGGTTTTCCATAGCATATTTTCAAGGGAAGATTTTTGCAATATACGCTTTCAATTTTTTTTTTCCAAGAGTGAAGTAAAAATTTGTTTATTTGTTTAAAGAAAACTTTCACTTATTACTATTTCAACAATGCTGCTTTTCCACACAATGGGTGAATTTGAACAAACTTTTACAACGATGACAAAAGTTCCGGCGCGCTAATGTTGGGAAACAAATCGCATTCGATGAATCATTCAATTAATAATTTCGTAGAAAACATAAAAATTCCTACAATTAGAATGAAGACCTGCATTGTGGTGGGGCGAGGATTACTTCGAATTCATATTTGACTTAATTGATTATGTTAAAGTGATTTCGATCATGGGAATGTTTTTAATCTTTTAACAATGACAGTCACTCGTATTTCGTAAAGTAAAGATTGTGTAATGTTATATACGACCACGTATAAAACAATTACGAAGATTACTTATGTAGCTATTTTCAGATTCAACTAAGTACATTTTCAAACTGCGGTTAATCCACATTCTGACGACTTATTTATATGATTGTATTCACTCCCACCCCATTCTAATTTGGACGGGTTTTTAAAAAAAATAATGATTTATTATCGGTAAAACCGATTTAGTTAGAAAACAATTAAAATTCTGAATTCTGTGAGGTTTTCACATTTATAATGTGTTTCCCCGTATTTAGCAGCTGTCACAATAATAAAAACTAAAAATACTTGCATTATTAAATTTGATTTACATTAATTTTTTTTTAAATTAAATGGAGGTGTACGAATTAAACACAAAAACAATTGATAATCAACTAATCAATTTAGATACGTAAATACTTTTATTATTTACACGGCAATTCTGAGCTCCCCGCCGTAGAAGTTAAAGGTATGTTTCAGAGTTTTTTTTTAATGGCCTACATGCTTCGATCAAATGTCGATAGCCCGATTAGTAGGACACTCGTCTAGCAGTCTGGCTGATTGAGTTCAATACGCACACTGGGTTTCGACTTACTCCCTCATCAGAACTAGTTACTTATGCTAATTGACGACGTCTGTATTTTTAAAATACAAAGTCAAATGAGAAAATACACAGGATTCTTGGAACTTGGAGTAGGGTGGTTTTGTTGGATAACATAGGCAATATTCTTTACTCTAAACTACATATTTCTGGAACCGGAAGATCGTAAAACACTTTTTTTTTTTTTTTTATATGAATACCACACAAGAGTCCCAAACTGCTCCCAACCGTCTGGAGCCAGTGAGACTATGGCATTCCCAATTGGGGAATGTTGTGAGGCTGTAGGTATTGGGGAGGGGAAGGAGAAGGGGGAAGAGGAAGGTGGTGAAAAGGGGAAATACCTGGCTATTCAGATCTGGTCACCAAACACGGCTAAAAGCCATTTCAAGCAACGTTTCAATTCTGAATGGTGGTCTTTCACCAGGGCGATACTGAGAGTATCTTCCACTCTGGAACGTGCGCAAATATACCATATATTATTTTTAGATGAATTAATTGTGAAACAACACAAATTAATTAAATAAAAATTACTTGCGCACGCCGGGATTTGAACCCGCGACCTTCGGATTCGTAGTCGAGAGCCTTACCCCTCGACCATGGAGGCCGTCAGTCACTTTGAACCATAAATAGCGATAATTGTCGAAGGAGACGATATATGTCCGAATAGTTACTTGATATAAACGTTTTTTTGTGGACTTATAAGGATTGGTTCGTAGTTCAATCGATAACATCTAAAAAAGTCGCAATCAGTCAAAAGTTTAAATAAACACTTTGCTTTGCTCTAATGCTCTGTAAACACTTATGTATGATCACCTGATTCATTAATAGCGGGTTATTTAAATATTTCTTTGTAATAAACTTAATTTTATTATAGTTAGATTTTTCTTTTTGTTTCTATAAATAATTAATCAGGCATGTCTACTTACTAAGCCAGCCTAATCTTATCTCTGAATATGGGAATTTCGGTTGATGAAATTTCTCTTTGAAACGCTGATTAAAAATACGTTTCAGTTTGAAAAATTATAATATGTCTGTTGATTGTTTACGATGTAGATACTGAGATATTATCATGTTAGTAATATCGTTTCAATCTTTAAAACTGGTTAATCTTAATTTATGAAATAAAAATGCACTTCATCCCTTAATCATCTTAATATAAAAATGATCTACAGACAACCCGCAACCTGCGGATCCAAAGTATTGCGTGTTATCCGCCGCGTGAAGCGGGTCATCGCCATTTCACACGTATTCGGTATTCAATGTTCGATTCACGTCCAATGTCAACTCAATCAATAACAACTCATCGATATAAAGCAGTAATACACAACCCACGGCCCCTGAGCGTATTACGTGAGGCCCGCGAGCTTTATCGTACCGTCCAATTGGCTAAATGAAATATCAAAAAGCTATATATTTTTTTTTGTGTTCTCCGTTAAGTTCTCCGTAAGCTTCCAAATATTTTAATCATTGAAGATGATCATTTGGGATGTGTTAATATTATCTTCTTCAATGATTAAAATATTACAATGAGGTTTACAAACTTCAATAAGTTATAAAAATAAATTGAATATTTCTTTCCAGACTTGTGAAATACGTCAATAGATGTCTCATATAAATAAAAATCGGGTAAGTATATCCGAGACTCCATCCAGATTGCAATTGAGGTCGGGATGAAACTTTGCAGTCATCATCATGCAGAACAGTAGTCTAGGCGCCCTCGTGGCTGCCAGCTGCGTTTTATAGTCGCTCCTGATTTACTTGGAAGTATTGAGAAGTTATCAATTTTCCCGGTGTAAAAATAGCATAAAATAACCGCAATAATTTTTAGGTTCTTTTTATAAAAATTACATAATTTTAGTGGTGTCGATTCGAGCTTAAATCAAGTTTATAATAAAAACCCAAATATTTCAAATATTTTGAGTTGAAATCTGTTTCGTTCTGCCGAACTAACGCAACGGTCATCGGTCACATCTGGCGGGCGGTCAAAAGCCCTTAACACATGTACTAGTGAAGTGCCAAAAGTTAGACGGGTTACTCGGGTTAAGGCGGTTGTAAAAAGTATTGTATACAACTGGGCTGCAAATGGGCTGCTGGGACCCCAACAAGGACACCGCCAGCTGGGGCGAGAACGAGCCTTTACCTTCGTCATTGAGATTGTGGCCAAGTTCCTCAACAAGCACGACTTTGACCTGATCTGCCAGGTGCATCAGGTGGTAGAGGACGGGTATGAGTTCTTTGCCAAGAAGCAACAGGTACTGCGGGGAATTCGATAATGCAGGAGCAATGATGTCAGTGGACGACACGCTGAGGTGCTCCTTCCGGATCCTGAAACCGGCTGACAAGCGCCTGGCGTACGTGCAGACCAACACCAACCGTCCCGTCACGCCGCCCAGGGGCGTCACCAAGACAAAGAAGATTTTGAGGGCCCTCTGGATCAATCCCACCGGCCACCATCCTTCCCCGCCGCTCCACCCTTTTAAGAGTATTCTGTGTTATTTATCCTAAAAATATGGACAATAATTCTTTGTCTTAGCTTAAATACACTCTTGAATATAATGAAAACAATCACTATATCATTTGTATTAGCGTCTTGCAATATATCGTAAGGAATAAATACAATTAGCTTCTTTTTTATTTTCCAATTTAACATTAAATTTAGTTTTGATAATTTAACTGCATCTCTTTATATGATCTATAAATAATGTGTAATGATAGCCTGTCCAAAAAGAGAAAATAAATGTAAAACAAAAAATAAATATTATAATAATAATAAATTCGTAGAATAGACGTAATATAAGAATAGGAAGTAATATTTGTACAGCGCCCCTGAGGTGATTTCTCACAAAAGCGGCGCTTTAGAAATGGTCCAATTATTATTATTATTATTATCATAAGGATAGCAGCCAATAATATGGGATTTATAAAAATGGAGGATAATATTAACAAATCTCGAACATGAAGTATGATATCGGTGTAAATGGCGTAAATTGAACTGGTCTCATTAGCTAAGTTGGTTAAGCGGTTACCCCGGATAGGTAGAGGTCCTGGGTTCGAGTCCCAGATGCGACTGAAATCTTTTTAATTTCTGTTGTTTTTTCGGTTTCGTGGTTCATTTGGGATGTGTTAATATTATCTTCTTCAATGATTAAAATATTACAATGAGGTGTACAAACTTCAATAAGTTATAAAAATAAATTGAATACTTCCAAATATTGTTTCTGAAAACATGTATTTTTAAATGAATTAAAAATACACTTTGTTTTATACATAGATATTCACATGTTTTGATAGCGATGCTTTCTTCATCAGGAACATATGAATACAATATATTCATTTATTTATGTTTTCATATGTTCCTGATGAAGAAAGCATCGCTTTCGAAACATGTAAATATCTATGTATTTTTATAAACTGGAGAAAACAAAGCGTATTATTCATTAATTTATTAATAATGACACCACAAAGTGAACACTAATCGGTTGAAGAAATTATATATATTTTTTATTGCATTTTTTTTATTATTGCAATTCAAATTTCATTATTAAACTTCTCTTTTAAGCAATGCTTGTGTAGATAAGCGGAGAGTACATATTGCAATTACATGTTTACATAATATTTTTTCCAGAAATTGTTACAAAAAAATTACGCATATAAGTAAAACACTTTACTCCATTACGACACAAGCAACATCTTCCGCTTACTATGATGATAGTAGGAGATTTTCAAATATTGTCAGATTATTCGTAACCAGGGAATATTTGTCTTTCTTTAAAAAAAAAAAAAGTAACAGAAGAGATTTTGATATAACAATCGTTCGGAGTTCCAGATTTGAAATAATGAAATATTTAACATTTTCCGTTCTGTTATACAAAATATGAAAGATATTGTAACAAATATATATATACAAATATATTAAATTAGCCCCTTAAAAGCATAAGAACGCTTTTTTACATGTTCTTTCAGAATTACAAAAACTGACAACATTTATAGATTTGTCCTTGGAGATAGAAAAATTTCGCCTGCTGTGCTATGTTAGGACGATCGTGTTTGTGCATGATAAATGTATTAAAACTAACAGTTTTAATAGATTAACGAACCCACCGAAAGCAAATTTAACCATGTTCAGTTGTACACGCCCTACCCCCCGCAGCCCGCAAACAAATTTAAAATGGATAAATAAATGTTGATTTTTCATAAAGATAATACTGAAGTTAAATAGAAGGCCATAAATTTGTGTACATCACTTTACTTACATGAACCAGTCAAGCGGTTTCGACAAAACCGTGCCTTTGTCAGTGCAGATTTAAACTTATCTACACTGATATAGGCTCAGATTTCCAGAAACCGGCTGGCATACGTAAGTATGAAATGTCATGGAAGAAAGTAATTTATTTATTTATTTGATAATACACCCATCTGAGCTTTTACATGGATTTATAGAACAGAATATAATGGGCTATCGAAAATTATATATATTGTTATTGTTATATAAAAATTAAATAATTATTATATAAATTATAACAATATTTTTAAAACGTTTAACAGTAACAGAAAATAGAAAACTAACACAATCAACCGTTAATTCTACATTATCCAAGCTACAATAATTTATTGTAGAATTCATAAAATTGCTGGTATGGATGACGTTTTATTTTATAAATGGAGTCAAAAAATATATCAACAATACCTCCAAACATGTTACCCAGATCATGCATCCTATCGGTTAGTGACTGATATTTGGTTGTGTGCGTGTTGCCGAAATTTTTTTATTGGTTTTGGGTTCCTCGTCGGCACATGCAATTTATTAGTGGCGACGATGGCTGGACTATCAATTAAGTGGTTAATGACTCATATAATACAACTGGAGTGCCCTACCAGGTAAGCATGTTTTCTGTATATGTACATAATAATATAAACCCTAGCAAGTAGTATTTGTACAGCGCCCTTGAGGTGATTTTTCACAAAAATGGCGCTACATAAATCATCCAAGTATTATTATTATTAATAACTAGGTCCAAAAGATAATGTAATTCATTACACCATAGTAATGGTTATAATTAAGAAAGGGACAGTTAAATGGTTTGGGTATGTAGAGGGGATAAACGAATTAAGGAGTTTAAGAACAATATATGACGCGAAAAATAATGGTAGAAGAAGTTAGGGACGCCCGAGGAAGACATGGTACGATCAAGTGAAGTCAGAATAACAAATGAGTATGTATGAGACATTATATGAATGTGAATGAAGCAAGGAGTGTGTGCCGAGACAGAATTGTATTGCGGTATATTCTCTCTGCCTACCTCTACGGGGAAACGGCGTGATTGTTAATTATTTTGTTAGAGAAAATAACGATCTACAGGAACATTACTTCCCTTCCTACAGTTAATATTATTTCTAAGGGGAATAGATTTCTAGACAAATTAGAGCACCTGCTCGTGGTAGAATGGTCCAACCTACTTGTTTCCCACGCTAAATATAGTGATTTCAATTATTCACGTGACTATACCTACACAATGAAATTAATTAAATTTCCACCGCAAGTTTCATACTCGTATTATTGTTAATATCTTTTAGGGGAATTTGAGCCTCGTTCCGTCAAAATGTTAACCGCAAGGACACAATTATACACGGTGCCCGGAAACTCGTGATACAATCGGGAAACAGGTGAATCTTCATCACATTTGGAGTCGATTTTACAGAATAACTTAATCGAGCTCAAAGTTGATTTTTTTTTCTATCAAATTCAAATATCCGCCGGTCAGCTCCAATAATTTGTCAACCCTTTGGTGGTCAATTCTTTTTATTTGAAAAAAAATAAATGTAAAAAAAATATATTTTTTTAGTTCTTCGTGTGATATAGATTCACCACTAGTTTCCAGTTACCGTGTATTTTTACCTAAATTAGAAATTACGCAGCAGATCATTATTTGCATTATTGCGGTATATATTTGGCACAGTTGTTAAGCGCGTATAAGTGTAACAGTAAGCGAATCTGGACCTTAAAGAGATCCATATTATAAAAGGGAAGAAAGAGACCCAAACGCCGACTATTCGTTCTATAGCCGACCGACTTAAGGCGATGCAATGGGAAGTAATGCAAAATCATGTGTTTTCGGTTTGAGAATTTGATGGCCTAGAAATATCATAGATGATTTAATTAAATACTGCAAGTAGAACACGCCTTGGCCTTTCGTTTAACCGGGCATTTCTTGATGTGTCTTTTTTTAAGCCTAGAAAAATTAAATTATCAGACATTAAAAAAATTTCAAATGCAAAATCTCCTACTTAAAAACCCCTTTTACGATATTGTCATATTGATGATTGTGGTAATTAAGTTTTTTAGAACATGACCGTAAAACATTTTAATAAATATGTGTCAGCTTTACAGAATAGAATAAAACACGCATTTTGGTGATGGTTTTTTTGAGTAAATCGAAACATGCGACCGATGTTAAGCGGGAATCTCAACCTTGTCGCCACCTGCATAAAGAGCGCGTGATTTCGTTGGAATTTTACCCGGTGGATCGCCTTAATCCTTTCTAATGGTGCAAATGATAATGTCAGCCACGTACGAATGGGACAAATGATAATGTCAGCCATATACGAATGAGACAAATGATAATGTCAGCCACGTACGAATGGGACAAATGATAATGTCAGCCATATACGAATGGGACAAATGATAATGTCAGCCACGTACGAATGGAAAAAATGATAATGTCAGCCATGTACGAATGGGACAAATGATAATGTCAGCCACGTACGAATGGAAAAAAATGATAATGTCAGCCATGTACGAATGGGACAAATGATAATGTCAGCCATAATAATAATAATAATAAGAGTTAATTTCTATAGCGCAGTTTTGTGAAGGATCACCTCAAGTGCGCTTTACACTAACTAACCTGACCTAATGTAATTGTAAATATATACATTATGCAAATTAATACTTTGACATGCAATATTCATGAGCAGGTATTATAAAATAACAATTTAGAAACTAAGGGTGTAAATATTCAAATATATAGTAAGTACAAATAAGAAGAGAAAATTATATGACATTATATACATG
Organism: Halesus radiatus; assembly: GCA_022606495.2. Lineage (NCBI taxonomy): Eukaryota > Metazoa > Arthropoda > Insecta > Trichoptera > Limnephilidae > Halesus > Halesus radiatus. The sequence goes on from JAHDVE020011668.1 coordinate 110,656, forward strand.
GTTTTTCACTGAATACTAATGGAATTAAATAACAAGGAGAGAAAACCGCAATTAAATAAGCTATGGAGGATTAAAAGAAAAAGAAAAAAAGAAAAAAGAAAAAAAGAAAAAAGAAAAAGAAAAAGAAAAGAAAAAAGAAAAAGAAAAAGAAAAAGAAAAAGAAAAAGAAAAAGAAAAAGAAAAAGAAAAAGAAAAAAAAAGGAAAAGAAAAAGAAAAATAAAAAGAAAAAGAAAAAGAAAAAGAAAAAGAAAAAGAAAAAGAAAAAGAAAAAGAAAAGGAAAAGGAAAAAGAAAAAGAAAAAGAAAAAAAAAAAGAAAAAGAAAAAGAAAAAGAAAAAGAAAAAGAAGAAAGAAAAAGAAAAAGAAAAAGAAAAAGAAAAAGAAAAAGAAAAAGAAAAAGAAAAAGAAAAAGAAAAAGAAAAATAAAAAGAAAAAGAAAAAGAAAAAGAAAAGGAAAAAGAAAAAGAACAGAAAAAATGTCCTGAAATTCTGTTTCTACGTACATGAATTTATGTTTTATGTCGGATAGGATTTTTTGAATAATTTTGTTTTCAATACCCGTTTGAACTCTGCTAAATTCTGAATGTTAGCAATATTTGGGGGAAGCTTATTCCAGATGACCGGGCCCGATATACAAAAAGCGCGATCATAGTACACGGGTTTATTTGACCGAGAGGGTTCAACTAATCGGTTAGCAGCATTCAAATCTGCTGACCTCAAAGAAAGCTGTCTATCACCTGGGTTTTGTCGGACACAGAGTTCAGATATATAGGCTGGTGCCTTTCCGTGGAGTGCTTTGAATGTTGTAGAGCAAAGCTTGAATTCTATTCTTTCAGGGCATCGAAGCCAATGAAGGCGATCCCTTAGAATTGGAGTTATGTGACAATATTTAGGCTCACTATATATAATTCTCGCCGCAGCATTGAAGACAGACTGGATCCTATTGAGTTGTTTCTGGGGGAGACCAGCATATGCACTATTACAGTAGTCCATACGTGAGACAATAAAAGAATTTATTAGTGTTTTAGCTGCATCAGAGGGAAGGCATCTACTGATTGATTTTATCTACCTAAGATGGAAAAAGCCAGAACTTACCGCCTTTGAGATTTGGGACTCAAGAGATAGACAACTGTCGATAGTGAAGCCATGTACGAATGGGACAAATGATAATGTCAGCCATGTACGAATGGGACAAATGATAATGTCAGCCATGTACGAATGTTTGTAAGTATTTAACCCTTCCTTGCCGGTGCTGTCAACTGATTTGACATGTCTCTAATTATTTAAATATCTCTGCAAATTAGTATATTTACGGAGTTCATATTTTAAGTGTTCCTTAGCAATACTCGTACATGTATTGGATAAAATAATTAGTATTAATCGAACGGAACAAAAAATGCTTTGTCGGAAAGTCGGGAAAAAAATATTGAAAAATATATTTGTATGTCTGCATGCGTTGATAACTTACCGAGTGGTATGGTAATGATCGGGAGGGGTGAGGGGTTTCAATCACCACGCCACGATGCGCGGTCGTCGGTAGTAGAAAGCGGTTTTCGTTTTCTTTTTCACCACTTATACGCAACATTTTACTTATGTACATATCTAAATGTGTGCAATTAATAAAATGATTTACACCAGTAAAAAATGTTAACTATTCATTTTTATCCAAAAGAAAAATTTAAAAATAATAAATGTGTACTCTACACACCAATAACGACCGTTCTTCCCAATTTTTGAACGATCAATCTGAGGCCCCGATCAGCCAATTTTTTTGTTGAACAACACTATTTTTTCATGTTTCCGAGCATTCTTTTATCGTAGATCATGCTCGCCCACTTTCATAGACAATAAAATGACAACAAAGTAAAAATTTAAATTTAAAATTAACATGGACGAATTAAATATTTTTTAAATAAATTGTTACCTTGACTTTTTCTAATACCGCAAAAGTAGATTATTCGTTTCGTACATTTGACGTTTGTTTGACGTTTCTCCTGCGTGAAAAAGAAGCCAAACCTCTTTATAATACGTAGTCATTTAAAATCGAAGCATTTAAAATTTGCGTAATTTTCTGGAAAATGTAACTAATTGTTTCCTATGTATAAATAATTATTTAGTTTTCAAATCCATAATGCAAGTGATAAATCACACTCACTTGTACATTCCTTAGAAATATGGATTTAAACCAATGACACAATTATCCGTTCATTAATGACAGGGAATTGCCAAGGTTTCCAATAATGGATTGATTACGAGTACTCCGGAAAGAATTGTAGAGGTTATCCGGTTTCCGTCAGTTGCATGCAGGTGATTGCTAATTGTTCAAAGACTTTAAGCCTTTTAAAATATTATCATAATAGCACACATACTTGTCAGCGGTTCCAGTGTAGCTCAAGTGTAAATGCAGAAAAAAATCTTTTCCTTTATTTTATTATTTTAGAAACAAACAGTACATGTATAAAAAAAAGTGGTGTTCATATTACAAGGTTTAATATTTTAGATTTTAGTTTTACAAAGATCGGCACCAATGACATGTCTCTATGTAATATCTAGTAAGTACTTATATGCATTTTACCGGGCGGGGTTAATACAATGCTAGGCAATGATGCATAGTAAATATAAAAAGGCGTATGAAAAAAGTTTAGAGTGTATAAGTGTATGTGTCTGGATAATTCTATTACTGGGGAGTTGTGATTGCGCATTGATGTTACGAGTAATATTTTTCTTAATGACAATAGGGAGTCAAAAAATATGTCGAGATTTAGGTTGGAAGAAAGATTATTAAATGTTCGGAGAACACGGGAAATTGGTGAATTTGCTGCAACGTCTATTTTATTGTTTAATGTGTAAAATAGTTTGGTGTGGCGGGTACATTTCATTATGTTAAAGTTAATTTAAGATAAGAGTTCAAGGTGGTCTATTTCATTATTTAAGATTTTTTTTAGATTTAGGTACCTTTGCCCGATGAGAAAATTACCGAAAAACCAAAATGGGTTAAAACGCTAAAAAAAACTTTTGATTTTCTAAATTATTTTTCCGATTCTTTAAAGATTTTTTTTTTTTTTAAACTTTATTTTCATTTATAAAATAAAAATCGGGCAGCGAAGGGTTACATGCATAATGAATGAAAATTGTATAACCAATGCAGCGAAAACACACATTATATATTAATGCACTTCGTTTCTATTCAACCTCATTCCTGAAACTATTGTTCCGCATCTACCACAGGCAGGATTGCTGCATTCATAAATAAATAATAGAAATATCTTATAAATCTCCGTAACCAAAGGTTTCGCGTACCAACGGTTATTCGTGGTTCGCTTTAACGTTTTACTTGAGATTAATGTAATTCGTAAAATATATTTTTTGTGATGCAACATCTACTTTTAATAATATTGGTAGATATAACAGGTAAGCAGTACTCACTCGTACAAGGTTGAAACTGAACATAGTCAATATTCCCAGTTGAGCTTCGTATTCTAAATTGATAATTAAAATCGAATTACATTGAACTTTAAATACTTTTAACAGAAAAAGAATGCATTAATTTAACTTGAATATTTTCTTCAATAAAAGTAAAATTACTTTGTGGTATCATAATTAATAAAACACACAAGAAAAATTTGGTGTTTACCACTGTTATAAATATAAATTTAATATATAAATATCAGCACGTTTTGGAAGCGAAGCTTCGCTCATCAGGAAACACAGTATACTAAGAAATAATGACAAGTATAAACAAATTATAAACAAAATGTGAGAATAGACAAATTACAAACTGAATTTAAAAAATTAAAATTAAATTTAGTAAAATTAAAAAATAAATTTAATTAAAATTTAAATTTTATTTGATTAAAAAATTATTATATTAAAATTTTATTTAATTAAAAAATTTAATTAAAATTAAATTTAATCAAATTTAAAAATTGAATTAAATTAAAATTAATTTTAAAAAATAATGATTAAATTAAAATAAATTAAAAAATTAAAATATAGTAAATTCCAAAAAATTTTAAATTAAATTTAAAAAATTAAAATTTAAGAAACAAATTATGGAAAATGTACCGCAGTGTATTTTCCACGGTAAATTGTGAACGGTCAACCTTCCGGATGGCATTTTTTTTCATCCGAGATGAACACCTATTTTATCTAAATAATCTGACTAAGCGTAAAATCGTCATTAGATTGTGATAAACTGTCCAGCAGCCACATTATAGGAATGCCAGAGACAGGACAATGACAATCATGATCAAGTGAATGCCCCAGTGGAATTGACCTCCAGCAAGAAATGGACTGACTGCTTGGAAGAAGATCGGAACAGAATAGCAAAGTTATTTTATTTTTTAGAATAGGAAGACCTAACTAGAGACCAAAGCCTACATTGGGATAGATGTATTCGATTACGAGTCGTATACTTTTTAGGATAAAGCAATAATTCGTGAGTCAACCATTCCCGTCCTAGTGACACCATTCACTTCGTAAATAATGCACAAAGGAATCGTGTCTCGAACAATCTTCACATACTTTGTTTTATTATGTACTTTACAATTTCAAGCTGTTATGAATAGTCTTTAAGATGAATCAAATCATACAATATGTTATTTTACATTATGGGGATTTCGTGAACGTTCAAAATACAAAATAATTTATCTTAGTATAGTAACACCACTTTATTTGAGTATTTTTCCTACCGGTTTCGGAATCACCGTTTCTTCTTCAGGCATAAATATATACTAGCTTAATATTGTTACAAAATCATGGTCAATACATCAGTGACTTTGGAGGGGGGTATGTAAATAGTGGGGTAGAAGAAAGAGACGGATGGTATGGAGAAAGGAAACATATTCAAAATAGAACTGTTAGAGAATTTTTTCTTCATTATTTATATCTTCTTTATTCTTCACGGTTTTTTTTTAAATTTATTTATTAGCGTTAGTACTTTTTGTCTAAACATTTTCCTTTATTGTTAATATGAAGAATATTTATGCCAGTATCTTCATCAAAACTATGGTTCTTTGAAATTATGTGGTTTGCGAATTCAGAAAAGTTGTTATTTTTTATTTATGCATCTCACATGTTCTTCTCACATGTCAAATTTACGGGTTGTTTTACTAACACGAAAAGATGGACACTCATTACAATTAAATTTATCAATACTAGAATAGGTCAATTTATGGCCTTATCTTTAGCATTTTTTTTAAATATCTAATATTATTTTGGAGATAGAATTGGAAGGTAGATTTTTGTAACATTGTTTTGAGAAATCATTTATATAATCATTCAATATATATTTCTACACCATAATTATATTTAATTCTATGCCATAACATCCATTGTATTTACCATGATTTTATAACAATAAGTTTATTTATTTATTTGATTATACGCCCATCTGGGCTTTTATGTGGATTTTAGAACATAATATAAAGAGCTATCAAAAATACATACAATACACGAGATTCTAAACCAAGTGATGAAAGATCTTTTTAATTTTTTATTTTTTATTTGATATTTTTAACTTTTAATTTTTAATTTTTAATTTTTAATTTTTAATTTTTAATTTTTAATTTTTAATTTTTAATTTTTAATTTTTAATTTTTAATTTTTAATTTTTTATTTTTTATTTTTAATTTTTAATTTTTAATTTTTAATTTTTAAGTTTTAATTTTTAATTTTTAATTTTTAGTTAATTTTTTATTTTTAATTTTTAATTTTTAATTTTTAATTTTAATTTTTAATTTTTGATTTATAATTTAAATTTTTAATTTAATTTTAATTTTTGATTTTTAATTTAAATTTTTAATTTTTCATTTTTCATTTAAATTTTTAATTTTTAATTTTTAATTTTTAATTTTTAATTTTTAATTTTTAATTTTTAATTTTTAATTTTTAATTTTTAATTTTTAATTTTAATTTTTAATTTTTAATTTTTAATTTTTAATTTTTAATTTTTAATTTTTAATTTTTAATCTTTAATTTAAATTTTTTATTTTTTATTTTTTATTTTTTATTTTCAATAATTAATTTTTAAATTTAATTAAATTTTTCAACATTTAAAAGTATTTAAATTTTAAAATCAAAAATAAATGTCAGAAACTGGGCGTATTACCAATTTAAGGTATTTGGTTGGGCAGATAATCACATCATCATCTGATCACCGTTACGTCACGCGTCTGTGACCGCTGCTCTCCATTTGTCAAAATGGTCAAAATTGAATCCCCGCATTTTTCTCAGAACCCATAACACAAATACCTGTAATCGTTATGTACCAGCCACTTACTCTCACAATTAAGCCAAAAAATCATAATATAATGGGTAGCCAAAAAAACCTAACGATATAACTGGAGGCATTGATTTTATCCATTTTTTTTTTTAATAATTCAGTTCAAATTCTATAGTCTACAAACCAGTTCACTGTTCAAGTATCTGAAACAAATCAGTAGGTATTGCGAGAGAAAGGTGTATATATTTTCAGCACAGCACTGTCCGAATACTACTATTATTATTACAAGCCCGGCAAATCTGGTACAATCGGTACGGGTTCCGTAGTGTAGCGGTTATCACGTCTGCTTTACACGCAGAAGGTCGCCGGTTCGATCCCGGCCGGAACCATATTTTTTACATTATATTTGTTTTTTTTTCATTTAAATGCTGGCGTTGACATATTTGGTGACCGGAAAATTCAACACACAAGAACTAGCACATAAACCTAATCTAACCTAACCTAATTAATTAATCTTCTTTTTGTTTTAAATATCATGTCAGGTTAGACTGTTTTCGCGTTAGTTTTTGTTATTTTTGTTTGTACTTTTAATGACTTTATATCACTTTTAAAAAGTGTGCCGATTCATACATGTGTTGAATTAACATGGAACCAACATATTTATGCCCAGAGATTTCAATTTTTTAAAACTCTCAATATTTAGTAGTGAAAATTTCTCATGAAACAATTAACAATTTCACGAGTTTTTTGTTATGTTGAAGTGTTGTGTGAATTATTTTTAAACGTTATTTTCACTGAAATATTTCTGATATATTTTATTTCTTGTATTTTAACTTAATTTGTTTTCATGCCATAATATAATACAACAATAATTTTCCAATAATTGTAATTTCCAATAATCATGCCCTAATATAATACAACAATAATAATAAATTTCCAATTTAACAATAATTTTCATGCCCTAACATAATATAATACAATAATATATTACAATCGTCATACAAATGTAGGGCAAAATTATTATATTTAGGCGCATGCATGTTGTGATCAATGTACATAAGTTACATTAAAATAATGGAAAAAGCATTACAGTTTTAACGCTGTAAATTCAGATGGTTATAAAATCTATTCTGATCACAAAATTTTTCCTTAACAATTTTGTAATGAATATCGAAATTAAGATACAAAGTTAATATTGTAATGCAAGTATTGTAGTGTAAGTATTATATTTTAAGTGTTTCAATATACATACTGTTATGTAAGTATTGTAAAATAAGCACTCTTCTTTCGTGTGGTAGCGGAGGGTCAGAGGGGGACATCGAATACAAGTATTGTAATGTAAGTATTCTTCTTTCGTATGGTCGGGGGATCAGAGGAGGACATCTAATATGAGTATTGTAATGTAATTAGTCTTCTTTCCTATAATGGAGGGGGGGTCAGAGGGGGACATCGTATACAAGTATTGTAATGTAAGTATTCTTCTTTCGTATGGTCGGGGGATCAGAGGAGGACATCTAATATGAGTATTGTAATGTAATTAGTCTTCTTTCCTATAATGGAGGGGGGGTCAGAGGGGGACATCGAATATAAGTATAGTAATGTAAGTATTCTTATTTCGTATGGTGGAGGGTCAGAGGGGGATATCGAATATAAGTATTATAATTTAAGTATTCTTCTTTCGTGTTATGGAGGGAGGGTCAAAGGGGGCATCGAATATAAGTATCGTAATGTAAATATTCTTCTTTCTTATGGTGGGGGGTTAAAGGGGGACATCGAATGTAAGTATTGTAATATAAGTCATTTTCTTTCTTCTTCTTCTTTCGTATGGTGAAGGGAGGGTCAGAGGGGGAATCGAATACAAGTATTGTAATGTAAGTATTCTTCTTTCGTATGGTCGGGGGATCAGAGGAGGACATCTAATATGAGTATTGTAATGTAATTAGTCTTCTTTCCTATAGTGGAGGGGGGGTCAGAGGGGGACATCGAATATAAGTATAGTAATGTAAGTATTCTTATTTCGTATGGTGGAGGGTCAGAGGGGGATATCGAATATAAGTATTATAATTTAAGTATTCTTCTTTCGTGTTATGGAGGGAGGGTCAAAGGGGGCATCGAATATAAGTATCGTAATTTAAATATTCTTCTTTCGTATGGTGGGGGGGGGGTATGAGGGAGACATCAAATATAAGTATTGTAACGTAAGTATTATAGTGCAAGTATTGTAATTCAAGTATCGTAATGTAAATATCGTAATGTACCTATTGTAATTTAAGTATTGTAGTTTACGTATTGTAATGTAAGTATTGTAATACAAGTTTTGCGCGCTAAAATACAAATTTACGATATTTAATATTTCTGGCAATTTCAGGCTTTCTCTCTATCCAGTTGAAGAGGGACAAATTATATGAAGCAATAAAGTACGGTGGGTTGACTATTTTTTGACAGTCAAATTAAATTTTCAAAGCTCACTCTAACCTCTATGACTTTACGAGCTGAAAATAGATGTGTTGAACTAAAAATTCAAGACAGAAAGGGCTTTAAAAACTTCGTGGTGCCCGAGTATACTAATCGAGAGATTTTACATTTTTTATGGATAGAGAATCTATAAAATGGTATCGTCTTTTCTAAAATAATCTTTAATCTCATCTTCAGACAGGTAAACTATTTCTTCATTTTTCCATGAATTATATAAATACCCTTTCAATTGAACAAAGTTCAAATAATATAAACTACAAATTAGAGAATCCCTAAATATTAATTCTAGTATATTGAATAACAAAGTAAATGTATCGTATAATCCTCTTCGGAAAATTTTCCAATGAATCGCGTTGTTCCTCTAAAGAACTCTCTAATTACCCCATTCCTCTTTGGTCGGCTCCCACTCCAACACCTAAATATTCATGTATGACTCACATTATTTAGTGTGTTAGTTTAGTCTTAATATATTCCTGATGAAGGAAGGGTACTTCTGAAACCGGTCGATTATTACATCAAATTAAAGTGGTTCGAAATAAATTTATGCGATTATATTATGATTTAAATTTGCTTTCGGTACGTATTTAAATCCACGGCTAAAGCTACGTTTTCCTCGGTGCGACTATCGTTGAACGATAATCGTTGAGAGCTATTTTTTGTATTTCTTATGGAGCTGTTTTGCTCCGAGCGACTGCCGCTAGAGTCGTTAACGACGATCGTACGTCTTGAATAGTCGTGCAGGAGGAAGGTGAGTATAATCGTCAGTCTCTAACGTTATATGTTGTGAGAACCACGCGCATGATTCCTCGATTTTCGGAGGGTATGATTGAAAAAATAGCGGAGATGGGTAGTGATAAATTTTTGATAAAGTCCCTCTCGAATTTTCAGCTCAAACAAACGGTGTTTTTGGCACTTTTCATCCCATACGTGTGGAGAAGTATTTCGTCGTTTTCCATCTCCTCAATCAAATGATTTTTCACGTCTACGAAACAACATATCGCAGAAAATGGTAACCAGCGATAACTTATTAATTTAATTTAATCGTTGAACGATCATCGCGATAGTCGCACCGAAGAAAACGTAGCTTAAGAACGGCCTTGATGGTTGGAAATCAAATACATTTAGGCACCCGTATTAATAAATATGGTGCAATTAAATACAATATTATCTATATTCTGGATTAGTTTTGTGTTGCCAAATTTGGACCTTACAGTAGCTCTGCTTATATTATCAGAAAAATAAGATTATACTATTAAAATTATCTTACATTTTATTTGAGCTAAATTCTTTAGCAGCAGATCGAATAATGGAACCAGCCTTATTGTATGGAGTGGTGCGATTTTATGTTTCACCCAATATTATAGTCGTTGTAGCGGATATACCTAGAAGAGGGTAGAGTAAGGTTGAGAGTACCTGATGTTCAGATCTGTTAAGGAATTTTATGTCGGTACTGATTGGCGTTATTTTACCAAGGCATGGCAGGAATGTTGACTATTTATATTTAACTACTATAAACTTTAATTGAATTAAATAGTTTCAAAGAAATAGCAAAATACGATACTATTTTGTGAAAGGAAGTAAAAAAGTAGAAAGTAAATAAACTAATAAAATAATTTAAAATAATTCATTTAAAATAATTAGTGACTGAGTTGGCATCGCGTTTGGGTCTCACCCAGGCATCGTGAGTTGAATTCCTCGGCTGGCTAAGTCCTCCATTTACGACACAAGCAACATCTTCCGCTTACTGTGGTGGTAGTAGGAGATTTTCAAATATTGTCAGGTTAACCAGGGAATATTTGTCTTACTTTTAAAAAAAAAAAATTATAATTTTTGACAATTTTTATACGTACGTTGATTTACGTCAAAAAAATTTATCTTGAAATAATTTTTAAATTAATGAAAAGTTATGAATTTTTTTGTTAAAATATACAAAACCTGGAATTTTTTTTTATATAATTTTTCATCAGAAAAAAATACAATTCAAAAAAGTCCCGATAAACTACTTTTTTGTAGTTTGTCTAACGGGTGCTTGTTATTTAAAACATGAAATTTATAGACAAGGTTACAAAATATGTCAAATAAAAACATTAAAAAAAAACAATGTATAAAATAAAAAACATAAAAACCATATGTAACAAGCTTAAAACATAAATATTTATAAAGGATATTTAATCTAAAATATTTCTGCAAAAATATATTTAAAAAATGAATAAAATAAAAACATAACCGAAAGCAATAAATCATAAATAAAATAATATTTCCTTATTTCTAATACAAATAGCTCCTTTCAGCTAGCCAAGTTTTCAATCTGTTTATTAATGGTTTAGTTTTAATTTTTTATTTCAGCGGGTAACATATTTATAGAACTAGGAATCATGTGATCTAAAGTTTTTTATCCATATTTGTTTTTATGCTCTGAACCATTAATCCTTCATTGTTGTTTGAATGAATGTTTTCTTACTGCGTTCCCTTAAAGGTAAAATCCGTTACGTTTCATACTAGCTGTATGACACATAGTGACTTTTGCCTCCAATGGAACCATTGCTAAGTGACATCACAATATAACCAATGTCGCATTCAATTTTGCCGGACTTTCTGATAGAAAGCCGTGTTTACTCAAGTCATAAAGTTTATTGTTTATTAAGAACACTATGCAGATATGCTGTGTAACTGCATTATAATGAACAAGGTAACAGTAAAATTACAAATGCAATTAAGTTTAACTTGACCGACATACATAATTAATCGACATTATTGGTATCTACCGATGAAGCTATTCCTCTGGATGAAGACAAAACGCACAATGGTAGACACAATACCATCATTTTTTTTCTTGACATTTCGTTTAAGGTTGGGTGCCAGGTAATTTAATATGTGTATCAAATTCTCCTCCTAATAAAGTAGATAAAAGACAGTGTATTTTATTTATCAATTTCGTGTGCCAAATACTTACGTAATTATTATCCGTTTATGATTTCATATGTTAGCAATCGAGGAATTTGTCATATAAATTGAGTAAGCTATGAGTGTGCTACCTTTATGAAATGCTCCATATATTTTATTTATAGCTCACTTTCTCACTATTAATAACGAGAGCTTAAACTTCAGCATACCCAATTGCCACATAGTCTCATATACCAGATCAAAAAAGTCGTATGTATTTGTATATAAAATTAGCGAAAAAAAAGTCATCGTCTAACAATTCAAAGACCTGTGTACGGGACATTTACGATGTTATATTAACTTTTTATCAACACATTAACAATGTAGTCAGCTCAATACAGAACATTCTTGGTTTTGTCATTCGACGTTCATATTTATTCCACACACGCGAACATAAATTATGGAGTTCCACAAGGCGATGCACTAGGTCCAACTCTATTTTGAATCTACATAAACGATCGTTAATTGGAGTTAATTATTTGGTCCCCACGCGAACTTGCCTACATCTTATCCAGTAAACTCACCGTTCGACAGATTTCTCTGTTATTGTCAAAATTTTTGTCCTTCATGAAGCAAATATTATTTTTATATAAAATTTTCCGTTCTCCTTTTCTGAGTACTCGATTCAATGACAAAATCGAACAATGTGCAAATGTGGTAACAGTACCTCATAACTTGTACGAGTACATTCACCAAACAACTCAACAATTCATGTCAATTAGATTCACGTTAACCCATACCTCTTGAAATATTTCTGAAATAACTGAATTTTAAAACAACCATTTTATCACGGGGTTCATAATATTGGAATCAACAAGTACGGTAGGTAAGTAAATTGATTCGAGGACACTCATAATCTAATTGCATAGGACAGCGTCGATAGAAAACCAGTATACCGTGTGGAATTTTTTCATTCTCTTCGTTGAACACGCTACTGTAGTAGCTACTCGCAAATTTCGTAGAACTGGAAACCAAGTCAAGTATCTTATTTCTGGTACTTTATTTCAATGTACAATTAATTATTGGTTGATGCACAAGTTCCAGCAGTATCATAATAACATTCAAAAATGTTATTTAACTCTAACTTTTTGCAGTTTTTTTTTTGGGTTCAATGCGTGGACATAAACGGTGCATTTAATGTAAAAAATATGTTAAACAAAATTTAAAGAACGTGGTCGCTATATAATGAGATTTTTTTAAAATTGATTGAAACAAAATTAAAATCTGATGCGACATGATCGGGAGAATAGGGTTGTAATGGTCTAACCATCATCATTTTCTTTTAATAGAACCCTGGAAAATATTTTTTTTATATGCATAACTTTCATGCTAGAAAAGCTTAAGGGAGCGACATCTATCGACTTGTGGAGAGTTTGATTACAGTGAATTATAATCCAATAATTTTGATTCATAAAACTCGTTGCAACATAAAACCACGAGATGGCAGTGAGAAGAAGGTGTTCCCTCTTATAAATAAACATCACAGGATTGGGTGAAATCAACGAAAAGTTACCAATCAAACGAGCGTTCTACATAAACAACAATTAGTGGTGACAGGACAAAGGAAATATTAATTATTTGTGTGAATCGAAAGGGTTCAGATCAACGGCCTATAATGTAAACATTTCACTAGCGGTCGAACAGGACGAGAATAGGTCGTGAACTTTAAAGGAAACAATGGGAAATGCAGAGATGAATAACCATTGAAAATGGAAGTAGGAAGTAAAAATAATACGCAAAATGTTAATTACAAATAAAAAAACT
>JAHDVE020011669.1:0-74449 GCA_022606495.2 Halesus radiatus
TTTTCACTGGAGTTCCTTATTCCATCGATGTTGATAAAATGGAACCAATTTTGGTAAAATTCTATCAGTGTTGGTAAAATATATCAGTTTTGCTACGATTCAGGTATTGTTCTACCAATGTTTGATTGTAAAAACCATAATATGTTTCGGTGGCTGTTTTGTTCCACAAAAGCGACTTCAATAAAATCTTTCAGCTTACTTATTGAACAACTGCGCCAATGAAAACAATGCAAAATGTCCCCCCCCCTGTTACATTATTTTACATGCCTGAATACTCTTGGTTCCTTTTGAATGCCCAATATAGAATATGTGCTTGTAAATCCAACTCCATTGAGAACTGTTAGTAATTACTCGAAATACCCGCCCTGTAATCTCTCTTGGAACTTGGTCTGTGTGGGCTGTAGTAACTCCCCACGTTATACATAAACTGTCTCGGCATTTCTGTTAACATAAATAATAATGTTTCGACCCAGCCCCGTCTGGTGTCTGGTGCAGTGGTTACTGGTGATACTGGTGAGTGCAGCGAGCGCGTGCAGTGCCGTGATGCAGCGCGGAGGCTCGATGCATTTCCTGGCCACAATTTGCAGTCTGCGCTGAGTCATTAGCGGGTGGGCGGGTTTCTCAAACTGTGGAATTAAAACCACAGTAGAATTCATAAGAGACCCATCGTAAGCCATCGCATGTCTCATAGTGCCTAACAGTTACCGTTCAAAAATCAACCTCTAAAAACTAGTACGATTCAGAAAGAATGTACGTTCTCAATTTCTATGGGTATGACGATCGAAAACGCCGACTTTCTGGTATTTTCTGTCTTGTTCGTTCACATGTAAGACGGATGAGAAGGAGTTTAATGATAGAAAAAATTAGCGTTATAAAGGTCGAAGTACAGTCAAATACATATTAGCTGTACGCTGTAGGTAATCTGAAAACCAGCCTGATGTTGGATTAATGGAAGTTACAGAAAATTTTGAACTCAAATCATGTATTTATTCATAAGTAAATTACGTGGTATAATAAAATGATGTAGTTTTAAATGGGTTTTTTTCAGTTGAAGGTTTTTTTTTTGCATGTGTATTTTATTCATAAAACATGTAAATTTGGTACTTGAGTGTTCGCTCAATGCAAATATGTAGATGCCAACAGTTCAAGAAAATATTTTTAATACGTATTTGATTAACGGTAAACAGTTGTACTCACTTTGACTTTTTTTTTTTTTTTTCATCCCGGAATGCGTAAATCAATATTATTTCCTTTTTATCGCACATTTATAAATAAACATTTGATTTTTAGTCCAACTTTTCGACTGATTAATCAAAGGCACCGATCAGCCAAATGTTTTGTTGAGCAACTCTCTCTTTGCCTGTTTCCAACCATTTCATCCTAGGGTGCCTGCCCACTTTCTTAGATATAAAATGATAAATGAAAGAAGATGAGTTAACATTGTATTTATTACGAATATACATAATTTGTTTTAAATGCTGTAATACATAAACCAAGATTTTATATTTAACATTTTAGAAACGTAATATGTTAAATATATGTCGAAAAATAAAGTGTTAGCTTGACTTTTGCTAATGCCGCGACCGTCTGTACCTTCATTAAATTTGACACTTGACGTATGTTCTCCGTGACGCCGATTCTGAATATATCACTTTTATTATATATAATTATACGGAGAATTTATAAATCGTTATTTAAAAGCGAATAAAAAAATCATCTCATCAAAACACCTTGTTATGTTGGTACCATTGCATTTGAAACATCTGACGTCACGTGCGTATTCTGTTTTTGGATCGGTATGGAAATTTTTATTTTTCATTTTTGTTTTGTATTTTTAATATGTATTTTTTAATAGTTTTGGCCAAATTAAAACATAATTTGATAGTTGTTCAATGTAAAAAAAACTATTAGCGAAATAAATTAGAATATTCATGAGCAAATCAATTATCAATACGGATATTATGATAATATTAATGCTCAATACTATTATTATAATATAAAGTTTCTAAAAATGTACCTAATTTTATTACGTATGTTTAGTTATAGTTTACTATGAATAGAATATAAAATTATGTACAGTAAAGCTCATCCCCGTTTTGACATTTGACATTTTAACCTTTGTGGGCTTTGAAAAATTGAAACTTTGAAAATTATTTTAACTATCAAAATTAACTTTAAAAAAAAAACGAAATATACTGGTATTTAAGTTTGAATGTAATTATTGATAAACCAAAAACAATTGTACTGGAGTTCCAAGAAGGTGCATTTGAGCCGTTAGATTCCTTCGAGATTCTTATAGCCTGTGCTGTGATTACAGTGAATAATAATATTATTTTCTGGTTATAGAAAATATTGTTATTTCTTGAAATGATTAGTAATAAGAATAAGTAATGAATAATGTCAACATTTGAATAAACTCGTTGTTTTTTGCAATGTAATTATCCTCACCAAGGTTGGACGTCTACTGTTTGGGAATGTATGAATGGCTGATGGTTGAAACTCGATCCTGGCATTGAGGGAAGCTTCGGTTTCGTGTTGCTTATGAGCTGAATGCCATTCCTACTTTATAATCAAGTTATCAGAGGCACTTCGTAACAAGTACACCGTACAGCGCCATTCTCCTTTTGACAAAGTACCTATTTTCTACATTTTTCAGTCACACTTTGTTAGGTACCTACTCTATTTTATAATATGAATACGAATCACAGACCAAATAATAAATAGAGACGCCTTAACACGCAAGGGGAAGAAATTAAAATAAGCGTGATGCCAATTTAAGTAAAACAGCAACTAAGTATAAAGGTTCAGCTTGTTTATAAAAACCGAATATTTTCTTAGAGTATTTAGTTTGACCCTTTTATAAATATATTTTTAAATTTGCTTACCACAGTCAAAATCACGCGGAGCAAACGTGGACAGCAGTGAACCAAAACTAGTGCCAAAATGGCTGTCACGTGACCTTTGCCTCCAGCCGTCAAAATCGTACTTAGGGCAAAGTATATAAATTCTGATGTCAGTGATTCGAATAGACGAAGCGTGTACTGTTAAGACGTATAAGAGGTACAGTCTGACGTTTTATAGTAGACACAAAATGGGGGCGCTGTGATCGTTTAAAACGTTTTAAATAACGACACCAAGATGGCTCATAGGACGGTTTTTGTAAGTTTAAAAAAGGGTCAGAGTGATTTTTTTTTACTTTCACCAAACGGTATCCAGAAATTACTGGCTCTTTCCGAAACGAAATGTTTCTACATCCCATTATTCATTTATTTATTTATTTTATTTATTCACGCCTAGAAGGCTTTTACGTATTGATACATTTATCACATAGTTTTACAAGGGAGTACAATAATGTATACATAAAATAATAAATAAAGTGTAAAATATGTATGTAGGTACAATAGAACAGTATGTAGTTACAGCGTAATTATCGCTGTGAATAATAGTTTAACCTGTGGTTACATTATAACAGCAGGTTGTACAAAAGAGTATAAGAAATAGTTTAAGGCATAATATAATAACATAAGTATAAAATAAGTGAGAAGGTAGATACTATGTAAATAGCTAGTTTCAGCGCAATAGGTGGGTAATAAAGGCAGTAGATTTATAATTACTATGAAGTTGTAAAACATGAACAGTTAAGACACATAATCCTTTTTATTTAACGCTTTGCAAGGAAGACAATTAAAATAAAAACGACAGTTTTTTGGTATTTCTGAAATGTATGTTTCTAAATAATCATTTATTAGATGTTAGATAAATAAAAATTAAAAAAGTAATCAAATTTACACATTAAAAATATAAATAATTTTTAAAAATCGTATACAAACGAATTATAATGTTTTGCATTGCTTCTTTAAAACGAACTGTCAAAAAAAGAATGTGAAAATTTTGAATATTAGGAACAAAATTTCGAAGACATAGTTAGCAGCTTGGTATTGCCATGTTAATGAAAAATTGTAGTTCCACTTTATTAAATGTCTACATTTTATTGCCTAGCTAGTTCTGATGTAAATTGTCTCGTGGTCTATACCCGCCATGGGCTGACATTTTTTAATCATTGAAGAAAGTAATTTTAACAAATTTCAGTTAATGAAATAGAAAAAGCCCCAGATAAAAAGGTAACGGTCGCAACTGGGACGCGAACTCTGATTATCTGTCTTACCGGGACAACACTCTGCAATTGAGCTAATGAGGACTAATTATTTTCATTCAAATTGTTAATATTATCTTTTTCAATGGTTAAATATTGTCGTAATTAGTTGGTTTTCTCAGAAAAACTTACAAGCTTAGCCTGTGGGATGGGTTGGGGGTAGGAGGAGAAAGGGATGGATCTAGTTTGTGTAGGGTAATATGTATTTTGTGGATGTTATTTATTGGTTTTAGATTTGAAGTTGTGAGGGACTGAGTTAAATAAGTCGAACTCACTGTATGAAATGTTAAAAATGTGTGAAGCGCGGTGAATGAACGTTTTTTTGTTTTGAGTTAGTGTTGCATTGCAAGCTAAAGTTATTCCAATAAATTAAATAATTATAAAACAAATCTAATTTGCATGGGTTGTTCCACAAATAGATTTAAATAATTTAATATAATAGTATAATATAATTTCTTCAAAAGATTGATATTCACTTCGTGGCGTCATTATTAATAAATTAATTAAAAATTGCTTTTTATTCACCACTTTATTAATACTCGTATATACATATCAATACTAAAATGTATTTAAATAAAATAGGATGCCAGCAAATTCAACACTTTCGTGTACTGAATCAAGGTTCCATTTTGTACAGCATTGGAGAAATTGTGTGATTGTGAATTGGAAAGCCCGTTAATTCTCCTCGTCCCACGTGTGACGTAGGAGGTGCATGTGATATGCGAGCTGCGCTCATTATTTAAATTAAAACGCGTGTAAACCTTCGGCGATGTTTTTAAGGACGTCCACTTTCATGATGAATGCACTCAGTACCAGTACCCGCTTTATAAAGGTGCATTTGCATTTCTATACGTCTGAACAATGTACGTAGGCGGGTACTTCAATTTCCTACGCGCTACGCACATCACAAAATAAGGCCATTCCAAGCTTTATTTCAATTCAGAATGGTGGTCGCTCACCAGGGCGATACTGAGAGTATTTCCACTCTGAAACAAGGTGCAAGCAAATTATAATTTATTTATATCTATTTATATAATAAACCATGCGAATTTTAATTAAAGTCTATATTTGTGTGTATTAATTAATGTTTAGGACTATGAAAAACAGCCTGAATTACAACAAAAAAATTGTTATCGTGTTTAATTCGTACAACTGAATTATTATTGTTTTTTTTTTTAAATTTTAATTAAATTAAACATAATAATGTTATTATTAAGTTCTGCGAGTATTTTAGTTCTGTCTATTATTGTGATAGCTGTTTCGACGTTCAAGGGCATTTTCGAACTATGGTTAGGCCACATTGAGACAGCTTACTTCCCACCCAATTTTATTTTTGATTGTATTTGAAATGATTTATTAATATTTTCATTCGTTTGACATAATTTTAAATAAAACAAACACTTTGTTACAAACCACGAATATCTTTTATTTTTCGCCAACCGGTTTCGTTTAGCTCAAGCTTCGCCAGGCAGAATAATAATTATTATGATGTAATCAAGTAGTCTATTTTCCATTAATAAATGCTCTTTCTTGTATAAGTATTGTAGGATCATCTCTCTTCTATGACTTCATTATGTTCCCAGTACACTGTTGTATTTACTATGGTATATATTATTATTAATATATATTAATGTTGTCTTCCTCTTATACACGTTACTTTTCTATTGTTGTCTCCCTCTAATATTTTGTTTTCTTTTCTCTCTCTTTTGCAATTTTTCTATTTCACTCTGTTGTATTCTGTAACTATGTATAACCGATAACTCTGTACTATTCTTTAGGAAACCGGTTGGCGAAAAATAAAATATATTCCTGGTTTAAAACAGAGTGTTTTTTTTATTTTTTTTTATTAATATTTTCGGAAAAACGATTGATCTTTATTATTATTCCAAAATAACTTAGCGCTCATCGGCTTTCTTTCTCATTTGGTTCAAGATCCTAATTACTATTTATAATCACCGGCCTTGATCTTTTTCGAAAACAATTTCTTTTTTTTTTTTAAAGAGAGGACGTACGAGCTTTTTTTACTCTCCGGTGATTCCGTTGGCAGCTGTCTTTGTTTATGTTTCAGCGTTTAGCGGAATTTTGGCAACGATATCGTTGAAAAACGTCGTTTTTATAGCTTCCTGGGAATTTGATTAAATCCGCCTGATGCAATGATTATGAAATCGAGTGGAATAATCTTGGATTACGACACGTCATACGTGAAGTTTTCTTATACTTCTCCCTATTGATACTTTTATTTTAATAGGTAAATATTTTCTATGGTGCTTTATCTTGTTCAGCACTATCTTATTACGTTCTTCCTTAACGTTTTGCTAAGTAAGGAGATCATTAATTTTCTTTTTTATTCTCAATTTTCGATTGCTTGCACCTGCTTTATTAACACCTGTAGCAACTGTTCCACGGTCTTTGGGGAAATTAGTTAAATCATTATAATATTTTGATCAGCGTTCACCATCTAATTTAATTACTAGTATTTATAATGATTTTAATATTACTGCAAAGGTTTTATAATTTTAGTACTTCTTAAGGCGATCCACCGGCTAAAATTCCAACGAAATCACGTGCTCCTTATGGAGGTGGCGACAAGGTTGAGATTTCCGCTTAACATCGGCCGCATGTTTCGATTTACGCAAAAAAACCATCACCAAAAGGCGTGTTTTATTCTATTCTATTCAATATCGGAAAAGGGGTTCGTAAGTAGGAGAGTTTGCGGTTTAAACGTTTTTTTAATGTCTGATACTTTATTTTTCTTCTAGCCTTATAAAAAGACACAAAAAATGACCGGTTGAACGAAAGGAGATGGTGTGTTCTACTTGCAGTATTTAATTAAATTATCTACGATATTTCTAGGCCATCAAATTCTCAAACCGAAAACACATGATTTTGCATTACTTCACATTGCATCGCCTTAATGAAGTGTTGTACACACTTGACGTTCAAAACAAGAGAAAAATTACTGGATCGGGGTAGGGGTGGGGGTAACACATCGCAACCCCAAAACTTTATTCCAAACCATTGATAACGCCGGGCAATGCCGGGTACTTCAGCTCGTAATATATAATAAGTTAATTAAAATTTATTTTGTAGTCACCACATTATTAATATATCTACATCTCTTGAATTTATTTTCATATTAATATTAATAATGAAAATAATTTCTTTTTTAATTTCTAATGTAAATTTGTTATTCAATTTTTTTATTAAAATTTTTGATTAATTGCTTACCTACTTTAATCAATTTTTGTTTATGTTTATAATTTGTCTATTCTTACTTTATTGTGTTCAATATTTTATCAATTGTCTATACCTGACATTATTATTTTTTAGTATTCTATATATTCCCGATGAAGAGAGCATCGCTTTCGAAACATGTAGATATCTGTGTATATTAATAAAGTGGTGAATACAAAATAATTTTTCATTCATTAATAATAATGACGCCACAAAGTGAATACCAATCTTTTGAAGAAATTATCGTAATATATAATTATAAAAAAATGGTGCTCTTTTATTTGTGTGTTAAATTGAACCTTAATCACGAAAAAAAATTCTATATATAGGGTAATTTTAGCTAGCTCCACGACCCCTGACATAACCGGTAAGACGGAATATCCAAATTTCCCCGTGAGACGTGATAAGTTTTCGAATGTCAAATCGACGTCGCGACGCTCCCGCTCGGCGTTAATACCTCGCAATTCGCAATAAGTACTTACAATATCGAACCGCCGAGACTCTCCTTCTTCCTCGTGCGCCCTGTGCAATAAGAACGCATGTGCAGTATGCAATGCGCATCTCTCCCGCGTGCACCGCTACCTATTTATAGGCTAGCGCGTGTTCATTCTATGTACTGCTCTGCGGCAGGGCTATCTGACAATACATCACGTATTTTAAATTTTCGATTGATTTCTCGGAAAAGAAATCCACGTTATTAGTATCGAGCGACTAAAAATCAATATCGAAGTGCATCATTTTCACATTATTGGTAGCAATCAAATGATAACCGCTATCGAAATGACTGACTGTTTTCACATTATTGGTAGCAATCAAATGATCGAATCGCTATCGAAATTACTGTTTTCACATTATTGGTAGCAATCAAATGACAATCGCTATCGAAATGTTTTCACATTATTGGTAGCAATCAAATTCGCTATCGAAATTACTGTTTTCACATTATTGGTAGCAATCAAATGATCGCTATCGAAATTACTGTTTTCACATTATTGGTAGCAATATCCGAAATGACTGTTTTCACATTATTGGTAGCAATCAAATGACAATCGCTATCGAAATTACTGTTTTCACATTATTGGTAGCAATCAAATGATAATCGCTATCGAAATGACTGTTTTCACAATATTGGTATGGAGTAAATTTCTAACAACCCCCGCTTTAACCCTCAAATTCGTTAGCTTTTAATAATGAATAATAAACCTGGAACTCCTCGAGGACATTCATTGGCGATTATCTACCAGGCATACAAGCAATACCAGTAAGTCTCTCGTCTATGACAAATTTTAAACAAAACTCATTTATCGCGAATCATACACTTTTAATACTCATATACATATTTATCTTCGTTCCCTTGTCGGCGCCAAGGCGCCTCCAGGCATCCCTCTCCTGCGCTACGTCAACGGCATCCGTCCATAGTAGGTCCAGCCTCTCCTCGTACAGTCTCTGGATTTGCTTCTCCCACCTGTTTCTTGGCGGCCCACTGAACGTCTTCCCTCTGAAATAGCACTCAAGTCACCTCAGTTGCAACTTTTCTACGAGCTTCTTATTCGACCCCATTTTGTGACTCCTGTCACTCCTCTCAAAAATCTCAGTTCGGGAGCTTTTGGACCCTGGAATGGGTTTGCTCTTTCAACATGTAGATCTTGCGACCGTAAGTAAGCGTACGATACGCTGATTTGTACACTGCCAACTTTGTCTCGATACCTCATCTTTCCTTATCACTGAGCTTTAGTAAAGAGGACGTAACACACAGCTTACCACACCCACCATACGATCAATGTCTCCGTCTTGCCGGCCATCGCTTGAGAATTCAACCCCAAGGTAGTTTTAAATTGATCAACCTGTAATTGGACCCCGTTAGCGACGATATTACAGTGAGTTTGGTATTTTCCTATAACCACAACTTCTGTTTTTGCGGTGCTCATCCTCATTCCTGCCGCTGTGCGCTCTGCATTAAAGCGGTTGATCCACTCCTGTAACCCTCCCGGGACACGGTTTATCTCGCGATATCATCAGCAAATAATAACGAGCTGATTTCTGCATCACCAATATTTTAATACTTGCACCCGAAAATCAAATGGGGGGAAAAAGAATTGATCTAACTGATGGAATTTTGAGACCCTGATAAAAGTATGGAATATTAAATTGGTTTAGTTTTTTAAATTACTTTTTTTCATATTATCATGTATGTACATACAAACTGTTGTTTTTCTAATCAAAAAGGGTCAATATATCCTTATCTATATAAATGAGACGCGTACCGTCATATCAATATTTTTGGTCGACCGCTGCGTTATAATTACAAAGTACGTCAGAATTTGTTATTGTGGACGGATGACAGTTAAAATGTGCGCCATGTTCGATCTGTTGGTTTTCTTAGATACCAACTTCTCGTGAGATGATGATTTCGATATTTTTACTTCTGTTATATTGTCTTTCGATAACCCTGGTAAAGTAAATGCGCCTCGCACCCCACACGTTTCTCCCGGGTATTTATGACTGGCGACTGGGAATGGTGCATCACTTCTCGCATTGAACTTGGCAATGTAATTAATTACTGTCCTGTAACTTTAAATGTTTCTAAGTACTACAAAGACACAGAAAACATTATTATCAATAATTAATTCGTTTATTACTTACATACCTACACATGTTTTTAAAGTTTTCTGTCGCAATAAACGTGAACATAATACTGCGTGGATACATTTAATAATAACATAAATTAAAATGTTTATTTATTTGTAAGAAACAAACAGCTTTTTATACAAATATATTTCTTGTGCTAACAGTGGTTAAATAGAGATGTTTTATTTATGAAGCTAACAAGATAAAAAAAATAAAAACAAAACAAAATAAAAAGGAAGGGGGGAGAGAGTAAGAGAAAGAGGAAGATAGGATCGGGACAGGCGATGCTCTCGGTACATATTATACTCGTGCATCAATTTGTGGTCGTTCCTATTACTTCGGTTCGATATTTTGGAGGGGTATTGTGAATAATGTCGATATTGTGAGATTGTGCATTATATTGCGCACAAATACGGGGAATTGGAGAATTTATCCTAAGATTGGTCTTGCATGCGGGTAAATGAAAAAAATAGGTTTGTCGGGTTGGTCTTGACGGTATGTGAATTTTTATGAAGTTGATGAGCTCTGGCGAGTCCAGGCCATTATTCATAATTTTAAATAAGATTTGATCAAATATTAAATGTCGTAATTATGTATTTTTCTTGCCGTTCTTTCTATTTTCCTCCCCCCCCCCAACCAACCGCATTTGCAACCGATTTTTTTATCGCAAGGATATTGGCAACCGCGCTAAAATCCCTTGAAAAAGCTATCAAAAACTTTCTTTCGATAGATAGCCCGTAATGCATGATAAGCAACAGGAATATCTTTCTTAAGTGAAAATTGCTGATAACCCTTTATAAACTGCACCTTAAGTTCTTCGTTTATGCTTAATCCTATCAGTTCAGTTGCTGGTATGAAAAAAAACTTGCACATGAACGTGCCTGCGTGGACGCGATTTGCTATAAGTGCGCAGTAGGCTCAAGTCCTAGCTTTCGTCCAGTTTTCATGTGGATTGTCTTTTTCTATGGAATTTCCTATAGAATTTTCCATAGAAAAAGACAACTCGCGTGCAATCTGGATGAAAATAGGTATCGTCTAATTACATCTTTACTGCGCTTCGTCACTATGCTTGCATTCTAAATGGACTCCGATCAGCGGACCCCCGTTTACATTTCGTGGAGCCTCATTTTTTTTCTCCCTGGCATGGACTCCCTGCAAATCTATATGAACCTATGGGTTAGACCCTGTCAACCCAATCTAGAAATTTTATAAATTGGAATATAAAAACTTTAATTTCAATGGCAACACATTTAAGAACAAAAATCTTTTAGGTTCAAATGTGACGTTTATTATTTGACTTCCGAATCTGACAGGGCGGGAAAAATTACCTACTTATCTCAATTTGAATATATATGTAAATATTTTAATTTAACATCTAATAAATGTCTTATATATTATGATACGCATGCATATTAAAAAAAAAAAAACAACAAAAAAAAACTTTTCATGCAAGTCGTCGGCTGAATATTTAATTCTGTCAGCAATATATCGACTTTTTCAACTTCTTGGATAGTTAGGTGATGTGATCATTGTATCTATCTGTATCCTTACTTTTGTTTAAATCATAAAAATATGGCTTTTTTTTTAAGTATAAAAATTTCTTTCAAAAATACAATAATCTGAACTGACAAAGTGTAAAAAAAATAATAATTTCGAAAATTAAATTTCATTAGAGTATGATGTGTAGAATCATCTCCTTTCAGTAATTACCACTAATTTCTGAACTCCGTTTGATATTGATGTGAAAAATATTCACCTGAACCATGGTGATTTTTTAAACTTTAATCATTTTTCCTTTCAACTCGTTTCAACCACCTTCGTGCTGCCATTTAAAACCATTGAAACATTTTTTGACAACCTGTACTAACCGCCATCTTTTTCCGGAAAGGGGTTCTTACTTTTTATTTATTTATGGATATGATGGGTAAGTACCTACATCTACTTCGGTCGTTTTGTATCGGACGCGTAGTCAGATTTTACAAAGCGTCGTACTATATATGCGGTGAGGTAGGTCCATCACCCTACCTACGTCGCGTCTATGCATATCGTCGGGATATTACAATCGAAAGTTTAAAAAAAAAATATATTTACCCAATATGTATTTGACCTTTTTTAGCAGAAGCCCGTGGAATCTCTATATAGGTACCCGATAGTAGTGAGTAGTGACCTTTATAGAACCACGTCGTGTATACTCGCTTACAGCTATTAGAAGGAACAAGGAACCCTCTGAAAAGACATTCTACGAAAATAGATTTTCTGACATTGTCTTGTGGTTTTTTTAATTATTATTTAGGCGTGGGCAACAAGTGTCCAAGATGTGCATTCATTATTACGTTATTACGTATTTGGCGGATTCCCAGTAAATAATCGGGTTGACGATTGAAGCAATTGCTTCTATTCAATTTGGCAGCCGCTCTGCGGCAGCGCGGGATGTTTGGAGTTTGAACTTTATCGAAAAAATGTGGCGGTTCCCGGCGTTCCCGCGTCAAAGTTCTTGGAGGGAAAAATCTTTTGATAGCTTTATGGAAAGACTGCTCTCTGGTTTGGCGCTGCTCTATTCCGCGTAATAAAACACGAACGGCGCAATATGCCCGCGATCTTTAATTGCGAATCGTGTTGGTATTGACGCTATTGTACATGTATTATATCTTAAAACGTTTTTGCGTGGGATGTGTTTATTCATGGAAGGAATCGTTATATTTTAAACGTGTCAAATCGAATCCGAATTATCACCAATCAACTTTCTATAAAATGGGGTAGATTATTGGCAAGTCTGTTTTCTGTAGCTTTGTGTTTTAGTTGGTTCTTACTTAGATTCTTACAGGGTCGGACTTCCGCCTAGGCCAGGCCTCGAACCAAGGACCTTTTTTTTTTTAATCATTGACAACCGCACAGGAGGATGCCCCGATTGAAATAAATTTCCTAGGGCATGTCATATATGCCATATTCGGGGATGCTGTTAAAATATTACATATTGACGACTCAGGACTCTGAAAGAAATATTCCAACACACGGCTGGGTGCCAAAATGGTACACACTGTGCAGTGGCGTCTATTGCTCTATGACCAAAGATAGACTGTGTAGATTTTCTAGTTCGGTCACGAATTTTTCATTGAATATCTAAAAAAATATCCATTTTATTATCTTCTGCTAAATCCTCAGCACGGGAAACCCCGGTGAAATTTCTTTTTTTTTGTTTGTTATAAAAAAAGATAATAAAACATTATTATTATAATATTAATGTTTTGAATCAGCCGTCCAAAATGACCAGCTTTGTTTTTTAATATTTTGTAGCTTCATCTTGAATGTAGAAATTTTTTGTTTGCAGCACTTTTCACTTTTCCTTGAAGGAGACAAACATTAAACATTCTGTTGTCATTATATACAAGTGGAAAATGTTGCTTGTGCAATGATGTAAGACGTAGCTAGCAGAGGATTGAACTCGCGACGCCGGGGTTGGAATCCGACGCATTTGCCCACTCGGCTGCTAACTAACCGGTCAAGCTAATATATGTATTTTTTTTTTAAAAAGGCAAACTTTCCTGGATTACGAATAAACTAACAATATTTTAAAATCTCCTACTACCATCACACTAAATGGAATGGAGGACTTAGCCAGCCTAGGAATTGATCTCACGAATGATAAAAATCTAAAGCATTTATTGGTATGCCCTCCGACCTAAAACAATTTGATGAAATTATGGGAATACTTGTTCTTATTTGTGTGTTGTTTGTATTTACAGAAAGCTGTGCCTGGGTGACGCTCGCCACCAATGACTCGTACTGCCTCGGGGCGCTGGTCCTGGCTCACTCCCTGAAGAGGGCGAGCACTGCTCACTCCCTAGTCATACTCGTCACTCCGCAAGTCACCCCAATTATGAAGTGAGTCCCTTTTCTTTATTTTTCTCTCTAATACTCTCGTTCAATTGAATCAAGTAAATTCGGGTAGGTACTTATTAGCTATACCAAAGTGTTAAAATGTGTATCGTACTAATAATGTTTCCAGCATAACGTTATGCTAACAGAAACTATCCTAAACTAATCTTGAGCCCCTGTCTGTACGGTGTAAAGACAGAGGAACTATATCACCACCGCGCTGGGCAGCGTTGTAAGGCAGGTCAAGGTGTGGGCTTTAGGAAGGGATTTATATTAATGAACTCGAGGACAATAATGATGATTCATTGACTTTTGACACTTAAGTGAAGCGTTTGGGGATTTTTTTGTTTTAAATGGCGATGATATTTTCAATTTCGGATTAATGCCTTAACCGATTTGATGAACCTTATGCTACATAAAATGCAATGTGTGTGTTGGAACATTATCACCATCATTATTTAAATGTATAAATTGTGTTTCAACTAGGTGGGTAATAGAAATAAAATTTAATAAAATAATGTCATTAATTACTTACTTAATACTGGGTTTGAATGTGTAAATGTGTCTACAAAGTCGCTGAGAAAGTAGTGGGGGAAAGGTGCAGGACATCACAGGTTGTTCTTACGTTGGATTGAGAATAGTTTATAATAATGAAAACTGTCCGTAAAAGTGGTTACTTCTGCATGTGCATGCCTTGCTCTAAATTTTGCATATTTTCCAGGTTTAAGTGTAAGACGATAAACTAATTTTAGTGCCAAAATTAGTATCTGCATATGTAGTTATATGCGTCACAACAACTTACTTAACTGGCTTCAATATTGACTCAGCTGCATGTCTCAGTCTCTTGGTTGCTAGAACTGTAAATAGACCGCTGTGGGTCTAAAATGTGACAAGCTATAATATAATAATATTCAAATACTTGCATCTTTCTATATAAATATATTAAATTGTAAAATACAACTTTAAGGGTAAACGAAACATAGTACTGCTCACAAATGGCACTACTTTAAATATATTAGACAAAAACACTTTTAGCATGTAATGCTTTTAAATATTCAATTTCAGTGTTTATAAATCGACATTTATCGAAAAAACGTTATAAAGTGTCATACTACAATACAATATGGCATATTTAAATATAACTACAATTATTGCATGGTTTACATTACCTACCTCACTAGCTCACTAGGTGAACGCTGTTCTGAGGTAGATGACCGGATGTACTAAAAAATGATTTAAGTGTGATGTTATGACAGATTAGGCATTGTTAAATCAAAATATTTAAAACGTGATATACAAATATACGAATGCGAATTTGAATGGAAGAAGAAGCCGGGGACGTCTGAGGCAGACATGGCACGATCAAGTAAATCAAATACTTGAGTCGGGCCATGTCAGAAGTCGGAATAACAGAAGAGAATGTATGAGACGTTGTATGAAAGTGAATTAAGCAAGAAGTGTATGCCAAGATTGAGTTGTTTGGCGGTCCGTCCTCTCTGCCTACCCCTGCTGAGAAACAGTGTGATGGTTAGTTAGTTAGTTAGTTATATATAGTAATGCTAGAATATTCTAACAATAATTGATTGAAAGGGAATTTTGAAAACATCATTATAAAAGAGGTTACAAAATTAAATAAAAAAGGTAATGTGTAGAAGAAATGTTCTATATTCTTGCGTTAATATTGCAATGAATTGTTTGTTGACGGATGTACATACGGAATAAATTCTTATTGTAGATTTAAAGATCAAGTCCTTCAAGAAACTTATAAAAATAAATATATTATATTAACACTAACATATGCAATAAATATAAAATACTATAACAAACCATCTTAGTAATAGGGATATTTCCATGCAGATTGATCGTTATCTTCCATCTCAAATACTTTCTCACTCTCGCATCACTTCATCTCTCACTAATTAGGGCGAAGGATGCGGTTGGTTTCCTTCTCACCCCCGCTGCTTAAGCTTAGAGATAGACCCCCTGGAAGGGATGTCGCAGTTGTGATGACCTATAAAAGGTCATGTTTTAGCTCCAGAGAGCGAGTTACTTCCCGGTGCCCAATGCGCCCCTTCAGCCACCTCTGGCAGGTCTGAGATATTAAGATCATAACATGTCCCATTATTGTTGAAATTGATATATTGTCATATTATTGCTAATATCTTGTAAATTGATTGGACCCGAAATAAAGAATTAATGTGTTCTCCGTACAAAGTGTGTATTATTTAATTAACCCGTTACAATACAAATAAATTATATAAAATTGAAATTAAAATATATAAAAATACAATATATTATTGTAACACTAACATGTACAATATTTTTATAAGTTTCTTGAAGGACTTTGGCTTTAAATCTACAATAACAATTTATTCCGTTTTATATTCTGTATGTACACCCATCAACAAACAATTCATTTCAATATTTGAAAGCGTTTTGTGCTAAAAGTGTTTTTTTTATTTTTTATTATAACATTTAAATTATCGCCTTCTTTTAGCGCGTATCACGTTTTGTTTACACTTATGATATATTTAAGAAGGGTAAGCCTTAACTTTTCCTTCTTCAAACTAAATCTAACCCCCCCCCCCCTCCCTCTTCAATCTTCTATATATCTTCAATATAATCATTAAACAATATAATTTCCCTGTTCGTGCTTATGTACGAGTGTGACATTTTCAAAATTGTAACGGATGTGTTCAGAAAATGATTTTTTTTTCAAATCTGGACAAGCGGTAAAGTAGGTACCTATAATATATTTTACCTGACCATTATTTTTATTTTATATTTGAAATGTGTAATGTTTTTTGATTTTGTAGAAATAAAACTTCTCAGTTTTCATTTTGGCAAGTCAAGTTAATTCAAGCTCACTCAATTCAGTGATTTTTCACGGGTAACCCAACTCTATGTAGTATATTTTAAATTTAGTTGCAATGCATTTCTTTTTTATTTACATAATAACAAATTACAAGGCTAAATATAAGACAATTTGGGATGTTTTTCATATAATAGATTTTATTTAAAAATTGATTGTTTTATGCAACTACGGTGTCCTTTTCAAAATGCTGAATAACTCCTCTTCTTTGATTTCTTGTTTTGATTTGGTTTTTAAATCATTTGCATATTCGTTTTTTTTTTATTGCTACAGGAAGTGAATTATAGAGCTTTTTGGAGAGATATTTATAGTTCATTTGTTCAAAAGCATCATATAAATTTGTTTACACCCAATACATTCTGTCATTCTGGTTAGCTCTTATGTTGTCAAAATAAGGAACTCCAGTCCAATTCTTTTTTTTATCAATAATGACATATAAACTTAAATATCCATATATTTAGTTTTTTTTTTCTAAAGTTACTTTTCATAGTTAAAATAATTTTCAATTTTTCAAAGGCCGCCAAAACTCTCCAAATCTATGGCCGGTAGGTTTTGATCAGTTTTGAGGTTAGAATGTCAAATGTCAAAACAAGGATGAGCTTTACCGTGCATAATTTTATATTCTATTCATATTAAACCATAACTAAACATAAGTAATAATAATAACATTATGTACCTTTTTAGAAGCTTTAACTCGAAGAATAGTAATAGTATTGAGCATTAACATTATTCAAAATATCCATATTGACAATTGGTTTGCTCATGATTACTCTAATTTCTATTATTAATAATGCTTTTTTTGTATTGAACAACAATTATAGAGCTTAAAGTCACCCAAATTAAGTTTAAATTTTACCAAAAAAAAATAAAATCATATTTAAAATGCAAAACAAAATCGAAAAATAAAAATCTCCATTCTAATCCAAAAACAGAATACACACGTGACTTCAGATGTTCCAAATACAATGGTACCAACATAACAAGGTGTTTTGATGAGATGATTATTTATGCACTTTTAAATAACAATTTATAAATTCTATGTATAGTTATATATAATAAAGGTTATATATTCAGAATCGACATTTGCAGATCTATGTGAATGTATATTTTTAGTCATAATATTTTCCACTGGAGTTCCTTATTAAGTTTCTTTGTTTATTTTTTTAAATATTTGATTAAAACATTCTTAACATAGATATTTTGGATGTTAGGTACTGCAAAAGATTTATTTTGTTGGCGCTCTTATGGGGGCTTTAATGATGATCTTTATAAAATACCCTTTTGGGTTTTAGACAATTATTTGATATGATTTGTGGTTGCTGATCTCATTCTAATATACCATATTCCAGGTGGGAGTGGCACAGCGCATAGTAAACTTAAAGTAATCATAATAAAAATAAAAGCGTTTGTCAGTCACCCAGCCATCTGTCCTAACATCACGACAAAATCCTCAGAAATTATTAACATCTTACAACAATATTTTTGTTTGTAGGGAACGCTTGACCCAAGTGTTCAAAGAGGTGATCAGCGTGGACGTGCTGGACTCCGGAGATGCGGCTCACCTGGCTCTGCTGGCGCGCCCTGAGTTGGGCATCACCTTCACCAAGCTGCACTGCTGGAGCCTCACGCAATACTCCAAGTGCGTCTTCCTGGATGCTGACACCCTGGTAAGATATTCTATTGTAGGGAACGCTTAACCCAAGTGTTCAAGGAGATGGTTAGCGTGGATGTGCTGTGAGACTACGACTGTATGTTGTGAGGTTGGGGGGGAAATGGGAATTACCTGGCTATTCAGATCTGGTCACTGAACACGTCTATTACCATTTCAAGCAATGTTTTGATTCTGAATGGTTGTCTTCCATCAGGAGAGTATTTTTTTTTAACATTAATTTCACACAGGAGGCCCCGAGGAAAATAATTTCCCTCGTGGCCTGTGTCATCTTTGAGAATGCTGTGTGGTGGAAAAGGGTATGAGGGGTGGGTAGGAATCTGAGGGTCAGTGTGTCCAGGAGCGAGAGACAAATTAATTCATCCCTCCCACTGGAGTGCAAGGCGATGGGTGGAGAGAGTCCGGCTGGAGTTTCCATCAACCGGCTTTTCCCGACCCTCTGCCGCCAAAGCTCAAACAAACCTCACCCCACCCGGGCACCCCTGCTAAGTCACCAAACGTAGTGCACCACTTGCAGGGACCTATCTACCACTCTGGAACGTGCTGCAAATATACTTTATATTATTTTTAAAAGAATGTGAACTAACACATGATTTAAATTAAATTTATTTTAACCTACGACCTTCCAATTCATAGCCGAGGATCTAAACGGTTTGACCACGGAAACCATCATATCAATATATTATTGGAACACCGAAAACTGAGTTTTGTTTTGTGCCATTGCATCTCGTGTAGCAACTTGTAAAACTGTCATCAAAGAAGCAAGCTATTATGTAACATTCGTATGTTATTTTAGATTTATCAATGAAACGGAGGAAATAACAATTAATTGTGATATTGGTGGTGCTGCTAACCTTGAACTTATTGCCAAATACGGAGCGATTATACGGGTAATGTAAATGGCACCAGATCATGAGGTCAACCACTGGGAAAAATAATTCCAGAGCAGATAAACTACTGTATTAACTTTATTTTTAAATACAGCAACCTCTGTTTTTCAGGGTTGCCAAAAATAAATATTTATCATATTTTTAAAATATGGAACGGCGAAGAATACTGTTGATTTACGTACATATATAGATATTTTGTTTATTTTGGAACTACAAAATATTTTTATTCACTAATATGGCAACACCAAGCTACTCCATAAATATGTTTATTTTAAAGAAACAATTCAAAACATAAAAATATTTTTTTTTTAACTTTTATAATTTCCATATAATATCTTTATTCCTTGCAAAGCGTTAAATAATTTTAAAAGTAAAAACAAAAAATTGTCTTAGAATATGATTGTTGTAGAATCATCTCCTTTCGGAACTACTAATTTTTCACTCATTTCTGAACACCGTTTGGTTAAAGTAAAAAATATGCTTGCGTAATTTCCTATGAGCCATCTTGGTGATACATTTTAAACGATTGCATTTCCCTAATTTCTTTTTACTATTAAATGTCAGACTGTACCATATATGTGCAATTTTAGAGTCAAAGTAATATCACAATTTATGGCTATTCCATGCTGGTACGGCCAAATACTCTAAAAATGACAACACCTTCAGCTTCTGACATTTCCCATACATTGAGATGGTAACATGCTCCACTAGCGCCTCTAGTGGCCCGCATTGGATTTTTCCATAGATTTTCTGGGAAATATATTCAATAAATTTTAGAAATCGAAAATTCAGAAAAAAATATTATGTAACCTACATATGGTTTTACTCATTTTTCCTCAAAAATTAAAAAATATTAAAGTACTAACAGTTATAAGCATCGCCACTCAACGCTCGCGATCATTCTGGTTGTTTTGAAAGAAAATAAAATACTTATTTAATAAATTGTGAGAAAATGTCTTTAATTTCCTATTTTTAGACTTACTTAACGTATCACAATTTATTTTATTTTATTTGTATATGCTTTAATTATTTATTAGAGGGAGTAAAATCATATGTAGGTTACCTATTATTTTTTTGTATTTTCGATTTCTATAATTTATTAAGAATATATTTCACCGAAAATGTATGGAAAAACCAATTGGTACAACTTGGGCCGCTAGAGGGCGCTGGTGTAGCATTTTGCCTTCAAATGTCAGGAACTGGAGGTATTATCATTTAGGGTTTTTGCTACAGCCCCCCCAGAACTTGGGATATTTAATCGCTGCGATGCTTGTGGTGTTTCAAACTCCATGAAATCAACATGGTAGTTTTAAATGTTTGACATTTAAATGGTCCCCGTTATGTCACTTCTCAGCCCAGGAAAATCAATTAAATCTGTCAAAATACACATTCCAGTAAATAATTTCCCAAATAATATATTTGCTACTGTATTATTCATTTTTTTTAATTTGTATTATCGAATGGGTTAGTAAAAATAGGTTTTAATTTAATGAAACATTTATCTCGTAGGCCAAGTTAATTTTTTTTTTTTAAATGTGTCGAAATTTGTGACTCCTGAAATTATTACTCGTATTTGATTACTTGTGTTCTGCAAACTTATTCCTCGTGTCTCTGTCCAGGTTCTCCAAAACTGCGACGAGCTGTTTGAGCGGGAAGAGCTGTCGGCCGCTCCTGATGTCGGCTGGCCCGACTGCTTCAACTCGGGGGTGTTTGTGTACCGGCCCTCCACTGAAACCTTCGCCTCACTCATAGCCTACGCCAAAGAAAAGGGCAGCTTTGATGGTTTGTTCAATTCTTTATGTTAGCCACTTATCTGTCTTACTTCACATTTTAAAAAAACATATGTGTACATATACATATTTGAAGCGGGTCTTGAAGAAACCTGGACTAATTAACAGCCCTCAATACAAGCATTCCAAAATCAGTCGGTCTTTGGAGATGGCCTTGGATGTCTGTGCCTCCTGGATGGTCTGTCAAATTTGTTTGTAATTTGGAAAATTGTTGTGAAATGTTACCGTCTTCAGGCCATATTAAACTGTGACTTTTGTATATAGATGAAAATTACATTCCTTTACCCTCGCAAGTTTTTGGATATGATTGCATTTGATCCAAGTAAATATTGATTGATGTCTGTTAATTTATACTTATAACTATACCTTGGTCAGGATTCAATTGAATGACGTTTTATAATTGTGAACGGGACGGGACTTCAGGATTTTAAGTAAACAGCTTATTTTAATAATAACATTAACTACGATAATCATAGATAAAAAGTATTTAATTTCTGCAAAATATTATTTCGCACAAATTTGGTATTAACAAATTCCACAGCCCACAGTTTGCCACTGAAGCGTCATAAGTTTTGTATGAACTATTTCTTAGAACAGAAAGTTTCTTAGGAGCTGAATTCATATTGCACGTATAGGAGTCATTTCGGACTCGCTCTCTGGTAGTATTATTACGGACAGGTAGATTTTTTAGCTCGAAATTTGAATAGCACGCTGTTTAAAGTGTGGTAAAATTATAATACAAGTTTTTCTTATTATCTTATCTTTTTATGGGAGTTCACTGCGCAAACATTCTTTAGAGAAAACTGCCATTGCTTCTTACTGCACTCATTACAAATCCTGTGCTTAAATATAATTATATACTTATTTGTGTTTCAGGTGGAGACCAGGGCCTACTCAACCAGTACTTCTCGAGCTGGGCCACCGGGGACATTAGTAAACATCTCCCCTTCCTCTACAACGTTTGCTCTACGTCATTCTACTCCTACTTACCTGCACTTAAACAGTTAGTTAAACCTTTGAAATTACTCTTTTACTTTTATATTCTGTGACTACCGCCCCATTTTGTTTCGTTCGTCCCTATTTTGGTAGCAAATGTTAATTCTAACGGAACAGGGACGAATGAAAAAATGATAACATCAAACACAAATTAAATAATTCTTAACACTCGATTCGTCGCCAAAATCTCAAATTTTGCTTTTCAAATTTATGCAGCCTAAAAAGTATGTATGTACACGTAGTTATTGACATTTTTCAAATATAATACATTAACTATGCACTACTATAAATTGGCAAACTGTATATAGCACAAATAAAATTTAATGCATTTAAAAAAATTTATAGGTACAATTCAAATGAAAATTGTTTAGGTATTTGTAACTTCCATTTTTGGCCATTGTACCGATAAGTTTGTAATTCTGAACCCTGTTTATTCGAGTGCACCTACTAATAAATATATGAATTGTAGATACGGCAGCAATATGAAGATTGTCCACTTCATCGGCGCCCTGAAGCCCTGGCTGCAGTCCTACAACTGGGAGTCCCGCTCAGTCAACGACTCCGGCTCCCTGCAGGCCCCGCTCCAGCACTGGTGGGACATCTTTACCAGCCACGTGCACCCCGTCCTCGACTTGAGCATGGTAAGTGCGCTGAGTCGCTAACCTCACTTTTCTGTGTCTTTGTTTGTCAATTATCCGGAACACAGTATGGACGGATGGATATCTGATGAATGGTTAAAAGTTACAATATTCATTTAATTATTAAGCACTAATGTGTGAGTCTACTACTGCATTCTATATCTTGTACGAAACATCTCCGCTATACAAACAAAATTGAAGAACTGCAAAAATTGACAAATGTGTTTTTTGTGTATCAAAATTATATACCTTATGACTAAAATCAGTTATTTTGTATTTTACTTTTGTGTATAGCATTTCGAAACTTTGATATATTTGCTATGGTGTTTGTTATTGGCAATTGTTTGGCTAAACATAAAAATTATATATAATATACGCAATAATTCCAAAGGAAATGTTCAAAGAACGGCATTTCTAGATCACCTTTCCTGCATGATTTGTCATTTGTGTCGATGGATATCAAACATCGTAAAATCCGCACACTTTGATGTAAACAGAATTAAATTCTGCATACAATGATATTTTTCAAAAGCTTAAAATTTTTTTTTTAAAGAAATAATTTTATGGTGATTTGAATCAAATTCAAGAAAGTCCCTTTCGGCCAATCAGAGATAAGAGTTATCGTGTCATGGCCGCCATATAATAATAATAATGGCGGCCCACTGTTATAAAGAACGTACAAAAGTAAAAGATCAAAAATGTTTCAAAATAAGTAAAGTCCTTATATTAATTTTCTTTAATGAAAAAATAGTGGTAATGACTTTTTGTAACCACTAAAGTAACTAAATATTGGCCTAAATACTAAATACAGATTTCCAAATAACAAATCATGTCGTCTTTCTCAGTTTGTCACTCATTATCCATCTACACATTTGTTAGTAATTCAGTTTTGACTGATGGCGGCAATACATTCACTATTTTAAGTGACAACAGGGTTTTTGTCGTCAATATCAGGTGTCGCCGTAAGTTTACTTTTAACCTTTACGTTTTTATCGAACCATTCTTAACCTTTCGAGTGTTTTTTGTATTTAAAAATTTATAATATTGTGATTCCACAAGAGTGTAACGCGATACCCTGACCACTATAACATTTGCATCTATATGACCTTAGTAATAATCCCATGCAGCGGTGTGTTTTGTGGTGGGTGAACGTTTGCGAGAAGTATAAAGTTTCCTTTGCTTTGAACGAATGTGTGGCTTGAGTTCAGTCATCGGGTTGGACCTTTTAAAGACCAGTTGAACATTTCTATGCAGCCAGCCAACCTAGGAAACTTAGGAAACGTAGAAAACGTAGTTTACTGCGGGCCAGAATGTGATTGTCACGAAATGGTAAGTAACTTGTGGACGATTCTTGTCGTTTTCACTCGGTGACAGGAGACACAATATCTTTTTAATTTAACTGTTTCAGCTTTTGTACATTTTACTTGATGCATTTTTCTTCTGCTATTTTCTTTCTAAAAACCTTCATCATTTTTGTATATTTTTGTAAATTATTACTTTTCATTGATTGTGCATAAATACCATACCCATGAATATTGAAACATAATATTGTGTTACAGTAGACCATTCTGTGTGAAAGTGAAGTATTTAGATTACGTGTTGAAATAAAATATTTTACATCTCCTATGAAGAACCCTCTCCGCATGAAGTAATTAATGATTAGATTATGCACATATTTTTTGGACTGCACTTATTGAATGATTTTAAAACATTGACATATCTTTATATAAATTTAAAAAAATTTCGCACATTCAAACACCACACATTCACGGAAAACAATGTTTATTTATTACATATTTCATCCGCTGACATTTACATAAATAATTCATTAGTGGTATTGTTTTATATAAATTCAGATATATAGTTTATGTACATTATATTATATAACACATTGATATTGTGTGCGTTATATTTTTGACATTAGTACTTTTCATAAATAATGTTATATTAATGGAATTAATGGATAAAGTTGTTCCCTACTTACTACATTAGCTTGGGCCGTGTTATAGCAAGTAGTCCGTTTCTTTTATTGGTAATATAACATTGATAAGAAACATAATAACATGCGTACCACAACCCTTACACTATTTATTATTTAAAAAAAAAGTAATTATTTAACCGCCCTACCCATATAAACCTATGTGATACGCCCGCTATATTATCACCCGAATGCAGCAAGCCGTATCCCGTACATTCAGGTACAAAAAAACTATACCCGAAACCCACAAAACATTTGTATACGTCAAGTTTGTTCCTGCATCATCTCGTTTAGTATTTCGAGGTCAGCCGAAGCTAATGGATGTGTTTGGGTATTTTCGTCTCTTCCATACAAG
The DNA here is from genome assembly GCA_022606495.2 of Halesus radiatus. Taxonomy (NCBI): domain Eukaryota; kingdom Metazoa; phylum Arthropoda; class Insecta; order Trichoptera; family Limnephilidae; genus Halesus; species Halesus radiatus. Next base: position 25,080 of record JAHDVE020011669.1, read on the forward strand.
ACCGGCCAGTGGCTGAGTTGGCATCGCGTTTGGGTCTCACCCAGGCGTCGTGAGTTCAATTCCTCGGCTGGCTAAGTCCTCCATTACGACACAAGCAACATCTTCCGCTTACTGTGATGGTAGTAGGAGATTTTCAAATATTGTCAGATTATTGGTAACCAGGGAATATTTGTCTTTCTAAGTTAGTATACTGTAAACAATACAATACAGAAAAAGTTTTATATTAGGTCAACTAGTCACTATCTTTAAAAAAAATTTAAAGACAATAATTAACAGTACCAGTGCATTTAAACTAATCATTGTCATATTAAATACAGAAAGATTGCTTTAGTACCACTGTACAATCCGGTGTCAGTTGTACCTTGCTTCTATATTCCCCAATAAAGCTCGGGACAATTGATACCTATAGTATTAACAAATTGAGATATTAAAACAAAATTTCTACATTTATTTTATAATGTCACTGTAAAGCTCGCTTTCTCTGAAAATTTTATTATTTAAAATTTTATTTTCTAAACAGAACACTTACACTTAACATGACACTTACACTTAGACAACAAAATATGTAAAGTGTGTCAATGCATTAAAAGCCTTCATCCTGTAATGTTGCCTAACCCTGTTGTTAATACACTTGTATTTTGTGCATGCGCATTTTGGTTGCGTTCGTGGTAGGGCCAGCGGCAGTGTGGTGCAGCGAGCCCCGCCCTCTACATCCCCCCTCCGCCCCACCAGCCCTCCCCATTCCCCTGGCACCATCTCCTCCCCATTCCGCCCCCTGAGCAGCACCAGAGCCCCGCGCACGACTTTGTAGATCCCTGGGAGCACTTCACACCGGCACCGGCACCCTCCCCGCAACCGCATCGCCGCCAGGAGCCCCCGCATCATCACCAGGACCCCCCGCATCACCATCAGGATATGCCCCACACTCCCCACCCGCAGCTCAGCTTCGCCCAACCACAGGGGGAGGAGAGACAAGAAGAAGAAAACCTCCACCTCTTGCGGGAGTATGTCGAGCAGATGTATACGACGAAAGCTTGGTACGAACATTACACTCCCGAAGACGAGTGCCAGAGTGAAACTGACAATAGAGACGATAGGACTGACACGGTGTCGCAGGACGACATCTCAATCTGCAGACCCGGAGGCTCGCACTGCGGAACCATAGAGTACGTCGAGACGTATTCGCACACAGACGATAGCAAATCAGACAGTTGGCACGACTGCCAACACCCCGTAACATATGACGAAGAACACGTCGTGGAAGGTGTCGAGGAAGATCCCATCAAAGAGACTGTGGCAGAAGAGGAGCAGCGAGCACCCGTGGAGGAGGTGCGGCCACGACATCCCTATGACAACTTCTACAAGCTGCACAGAACACTAATGGACCAAAGGGGCAAGCGCTGCTCCCACGAGGCGCCCCCCGTCCCCTCCCCGCCCCCCACCCCGCCACCACCCCCGTGCCCGTCCTCCCCGCCCCCTTCCTCACCTCACACCCCCCAGGATGATCAGGTGGGTCCCCTGCGCTGCACTTCCGATCACCATAAACCCATTTGCATCTGCGGCCCAGATCAAACTACTTTAGTACGGAATTGGAGTGGAAAACTAATCTATCATCTTCTGACATTGGAAATCTACGCGTGCGCCGAAACTAATCACTAATATGCTAAGCCCTGACATTTATGGCCACCAGAAATGCAACCAAACTTAGTATGTGGAACGCGAAGACACCTGGATGCAAATGGGTTAGCTCATTTCATCTATATTGGAAAACATTTTCCCGTATAGTTTGTTCATCGAATATTGAAAAACCTCGATCACAAACATCGATGCCGCTTTTGTTTGCATTATTATTACAATAAATGAGAATATACCTGTTGTATACATATGTATAGTGTTGGAGAAGGAGGGTTGCGGTTTCATTCAACATAGAATTGTTTTATTTTTAAAAATTCATCTGGAAATTTCCCCCCCCCCGCTTTGCTTCACACTTGAAATGTATTTATTATTTCCTTTAACACATTCTACTACTTTTGGGTTAAAACTCCAAACTTTAACAATTTTCTTACCTCTGCTAATTTTCCTAAAAATATTTGCACTTTTATAATAATTGAAATCGACCAAAGAGACTGCGAGTATGATGGAGCGCCTCTTGCCTTTGAAGCAATCACAACTCTATGAAATACTTGTGCTTGTTTTCAGTGAATATTATGGGTGTGTGATCGAGGTTTTTGAATTGATCAGTTGTCACCGTCACCATTCTCACATTTAGATATTAATTTATGTTTTAGTACCCCTTCCTTTCTTGTAATTAATATTATTAGAGTACAAAGCACTTTAAATTCCAATATAAATAGATAAATTGTAAATAATACTAAAAAAAACTATTATTTTGTAGATTTATTAACTGGATGCACATTAATTCAAACTGCCCATGCTATAAAGATAATATGATTTTATGAATTTTGATGTGAATTTCTCAACATCACAAAGCACAAAGCACAAATAATGTGGGGAAACGATCACAAAAATAACAGTTTTGTATTATTTTACTTACCCTGTTTTCTAAACTAATTCTTTTCATCATCTGTTTTGTATTATTCAAATTTAGAAAACCTGTCGTTTCTAAGGATTTTCTGTATGTACATTATAAAATTTTATAATAACGGGTTTAACCGGGTTAATTATTCATCTAATACAATTTAAATCCAGTCAGTTGGTGAATTCATTGAAATCTTTAACCAAATCAATGCAATAAAATACTTTAATGACAAAAAGGTTAAAATTACGCCTAGTTATCCTCACTGACATATTTTTGCGATATGTTTTGCAGGCGGGTGTGGCTGGAGCCCTGTCCCAACTGACACTGGGCTCCTCCAGCCAGTGTCCCGCTGTGGAAGAGCACCTCCGGCGCCAGGGATGGGAGGCCGGCAATATCGACTACATGGGAGCTGATGCCTTCGATAATATTTGGGCCAAGATTGCCCAGACCCTTTCCGGCCCTACCGTAGAGGAGCCAGCCCCCGATGTAGCCCCCGTTGTCCCGGTTGTAGCTCAGGAGCCAGCACCTATTGTTGCGGAGAAACCGGTCCCCGTTGTGGCCGCAGAGCCAACCCCTGCCCCGGTAGCTCCCGTTAGTAAACCAGCTCCCGTGGAAGAACCATTGATTGATGAGCCTAAAGAGAGCAAGGAGACCCCGGCTCCCCCGTCCAGCATTGAGTCCTCCACCGCCTCCACGGTCTCCTCCGGCTCTACCACCTCTTCGGCCTCCTCCGCCGCCTCGGTGGTGAGCACCGATAAGGATCCTCAAGGTTTGTACGCTTTTATTAATCTTTGACTTGTTGTGGCTATATGTTTGTGAGCTTGAAATAATCCCAAAATTGAGAGAAGAATTTTCAAATGTAGTGGAGACATAATTAATTTATCTGAAAAGGCAAAATCATTAAACACTTAAAACTGACATAATGCTAGCTCCAGTATCCGCTCAAAGTTGGTTTCTGTGTTTGTTTGCCCTTTAGATTCACATGTGAACTTAACACTCCGTTCTACACGAGCATGAAGTTGTTTTTGTGAGTGACCTTTTGTCCGAGTTGAGTGACCGCTAAAAGACTAGAATAGCCACCTTAACTTTCTGTTAACTATTAATGCGCCCTCTATTGATGTGAAATAAATATTGGATTTGATTATCCCATCCAGCGCCTGAGGATGCGGCCCGAGAGACGCAGCTTTGATAGTTTCAGGTAATGCCGCCCCCGCAATCCCCTTTAGGTGACCGGTGCATGCCCCTCCCTCCACTACCTGTACCTGATCTGACCTGTATATACTGCTTCTAATGCTACATCTCGATTAGGGATAATCTCTCATTTTATTAAACGAACCAACCAGTATTGTAGAATACTCATTGCAACTACATACATACACCTTTGATTAAAAGTAGTGTTAACAGTGAAATTACAATTAAAACAACCTCATGTAGTTTCTATCAAATGCACTCCATACCATCCCGGTATTCTTTTTGCTTTAAAACTGTTCATGAAACATGTTCCCTATCCGAGTTATTGTTTCAAGTCTTAACGTATAGAATCTAATAACTTCTACCGACATCAATAAAAAAATTTGATATTTCTTTCCGCTTATTAAAAAGATGTTTTATTTCACATGTCAATCGATCATCATTAGATTTTTTTTAACAACACTTCATTGGTTTTATTAAAACAATTTGATTTGTGATTCCGAATTTTCATTTCAGTTTCCAAATTTATCAGATAAAATTAATTTTCTCTTTACTTTGCATGCCGAATGAGTGTAGTAGATTTGGTGAATTGAGAATGAAATATTTTTTGGAATAATATTTACCACTACAATTTTAGTGTAATCCTCTGCCGAAATCAGAGGAACTAATTATATACATATGTTTACAAAATACGATCACTGTTTTCCTTGGCATGTTTCTTTTTATTTTATTCTTTCCAATACAAAATGACAATGACCTAATCTGGATGTAGTATATATTTTTACTAGCATGATTCCACTCAAAGACAAAAACCGCACTAAAATATATAAATTATTTCTTCAAGTATCTGAATTTGAAAGGTCAGCCGCGACGGTAATCAACAGTGGAAATTGGATTTACACGGAGAATAAGTTGTATTATTACGAATTTCGACGTCGAAAACTCGATTTTTCAACAAAAAATTTATTATAATTTCATCAAAAGATTGGTATTCACTTTGTGGCATCATTATTATGATTTTAAATTCAACCATTGAAGAAAATACCTAAATGAAAGATGAAACTGGAAAAAACAGAAGAAAAAAAAAAATATCAGTCACACCTGGGACTGAACCCAAGACCTCTGTCTTTCCGGGACAACAATGATTAAATATTACAATGATTAAATACAGTGAGTAAGTACTTCAATGATTAAATATTACAGTGAACTCCAATAAAATAATTAAAAAATTCATTTATAATTTTTTATTTTTTCTTAAAATCGAATTGTGTGGGAATTCGTTCTATTATAATGTATGTATACATGTATATAAATTTGACATACATAATAATAAAGAATACTTTGTAAGAAACAGAAATAAAAAATGCATTTCTTTAACCAAGTAAAGCCAAAATGTATTTATTTTGTTGGATCGTCTCATCTTTATTTAGACAGAGATTTAGTGCGTTTTTTGTCCATGAGAGCAATAGGAGCAGGATTAAATGGAGTCCATTATATTTGTTATATCATCGAAAGAAACATTATGTTTCGAGTCTTCATCCTTGACTATACTATCTTTTGGCTGTAACATTATTGATTCTATGCTGTTGTAATTTTAAGAGTTCCTCTCAGCGTAGTGGTGTTGGCTTCTTATTCTTCGGCTTGTTGTAATTCTATGATCTAGCGCAGTTGACCTTTATCTCTTGGCTTGTATGATATTAACACTGTAGCTTTCTTTCCATTAACTCTGTTCCAGGCTCTAACACTTCTTGTTCCATGTTGTGAAAACCTTAACATCAACTAAACGCCTTATCAAGAACTTTTTGTATGGAACCAATAATGACAATGAACCCCCGTGTCTTGTATAGCTACGGCAGAAGAGAAAGGAGATAACAGACAAGTGGAGGCAGGAGCAGGATCTGGAGAAATCCCCCCTCCAGCCGTCAGTGCCCCGCCTCCAAAACAAATGGAAAAACTTGTTTGTCATCTGAAGCCGGCCTTCGAACTTGATCAATTACTAACACCCGAAAGTGAGCACGAAGATGCTGCCACATTAGCGCAAAGTATCATCGCCAGTGAAGAAGCTTTATATTCCTCCGTCATCACATCTGCAACGCCCCCCGTGTCATCGCCCATCATACCCATTCTCCCGCAGAACGTCCGGGATCTGTCCGTGGACACGGCCATACCCGAGACACCACCCGTCCCGGCACTCGTGTCTCTCGCCCAGATTGGAATTCTCCCCTCTAAGCATGCTGTACAGACTCCCGAACCGGAACCTGCTGTTGCTGGGCCTGAGCAACCAAAGACTTCAGAGCCAGAACCTACTATTGTTGAGCCTAAGATTCCAGAGCCAGAACCTGTTGTTGCTGAGCCTGAACAACCTAAGACTCCAGAGCCAGAACCTGCTCTTGTTAAGCCTAAGATTCCAGAGCCAGAACCTGTTATTGCTGAGCTTGAACAACCCAAGACTCCAGAGCCAGAACCTGGTATTGTTGAGCCTAAGATTCCAGACCCAGAACCTGTTGTTGCTGAGCCTGAAGTTCAACCAAAGACTCCAGAGCCAGAACCTGTTGCTGCTGAACCTGAAGTTCAACCCAAGATTCCAGAACCTGAAGTTCAACCCAAGACTCCAGAGCCAGAACCTGCTATTGTTGAGCCCAAGATTCCAGAGCCAGAACCTGTTATTGCTGAGCGTGAAGTTCAACCCAAGACCCCAGAGCCAGAACCTAAACAACCAAAGACACCAGAACCTGTTATTGTTGAGCCTAAAATACAACCCAAGACTCCAGAGCCAGAACCTGTTGTAGCCGAGTCTAAAGTGCAACCCAAAACTCCGGAACCAGAACTTGTCCTTGCTGACGCTCCTAAGCCTAAGAAAATGGTTAAGAAAATAGTCAAGAGGGTGGTACCAAAGCCTCCAGTGGACTCCGCAGATGCCACAGAACGACCAGAAACTAAAATACTAGTAGAGATCAAAAGCCAAGCTCCCAAAACTCCCGATGCTGAAGCAGAACATAAATTAGTATGTTCAATCAAAACAAAAGAGATCCCCGCGCAAACACTAGCCGAAATCGTTATTCCCGATGATTTACAAAGTATAAAACCGATCAAGTCACTTAAAACCACAACAAAAAAAACTGACAGTTCTGAAAAATCTGATTTAGTGAGTCCAAAACCCGCTGTTGAAGTAGATAAGAAAAGTGCACCCGAAGAAACGGCCACTTGTCAAATCAAACTAAAAACAGTGAAGAAGACCGTGACCGACACTGCCACCCCCACAGTGGATACAAGCCTGAAGGCGGAGGTCGTGAAGGGAGAGGAGCCCTCCACGCCAGTGACCCCGGGCGAGGAGGCACTGGCTAAACCAAAGGTCAAGAAGATGGTGAAGAAGGTTCCTGCCACGCCTAAGGTGAAAGCTGAGGGAGACAGCGAGGGGGCCGACGCACCTGTCCCACCTCCCAGGAAGAAAATCATTAAACCCAAGGAGAAGATATAATCATCATTGTACTCGTGAATTTATATAAATTTTTTTTATTTGTAATGCCATTTTATTATTATATTTTTGCTTGTTTCATTCACTATCATATTATAAAACCACCTACATTTATGTCCTCTAGTCTAAAGAAATGATTCATTTTTATTGATATTTTTTATTTTATTTTTAATCAGTTTTATTTACTGAAAAAAATCCAACAGCAATGCCATTAAATGCCACCATATTATTGCCAAAGGAATTTTGTACTAAATAAACAATTGAATTTCATAATAAAGTATTTACAATTTGATAAAAATAATGTCTCATTAATTACTACATACACCTTTATTAAATTGAGGAAATTTGAGGAAAGGAAGGAAGAGGTATTATGGGAAGGAAAAAGGCATAAGGGGTGGGTAGGATTCTGGGTGTCAGTGTGTCCAGAGTGACGGACGTATGAATCCATCCCTCCCACTGCGGTGCAAGGCGATGAGTCGAGAGTCTGAAGGGTCTCCCTCAACCGGCCTCTCCCGATTCGCCGCCAAGACCTGCACCCCTGCTAAATCACCAAACATAGCGAATCACTTAGGGTGACCTATGGCAAAGGTGTTGGTTACCCAATAATTGGTTCCCGGAGCAGCCGTCTCCCAATTACATGGAGTAATTAATATGAGTTTGAAAGGCATCATGATAAGAAACAAATGTCGTTTTTCATTGAATCATTCTTTATTTTGTGCTACTTTTGGATATATAATTTTGCGACAGTCGCATTGTTTAAAAACAAAATGTGTGTGACAATTTCAATTCTAAAAATTCGAGTTCACTTGTGAAATTTTGGAATAATGCAAAAATGATTTTTTTCACAAGTTTTTCTATTAAATTTACTCAATTTCATATTATGAACAATACAACGTCATTAGTTTCGAGTACAAATTCAATCGATAAACACAATATTTTATTATTTACATCAATATTTACATACATTCAAGGTAAACTTAGAATTAGGAAAAATAGAGATAAGGATTCTATAGAATAAAAAACAAATATTAGCTTATTCTTCGGAGCACATCCCGGAATACGGAAAATGTAAACAGTTCCTTCTTGGAATCTAACAATTGTTTTCAGAAAACATCACTTAAATGAATTATTTTAGAATTTTGGAAAAAAATAAAAATAAAATTTAAAGGGAAATTACCTACAGTAAAACTTCAGTTTTATGTCACCCTCATGTTTTCCCACTTTTTACATCAAAAACCTGCCTGCAGTCCCGTTTTTTTTTCCATACATTTGTCATATAAATATTTCCCCAATTTACAATTTCAAAAAATTTCAGCCACCGGTATTATGTCAGTTTCATGCCAACTCTACTTAAATATCGCCCTAAACCCAAAATTAGACTACCTGAATCGAACCTTTTTCTGCCAAGTCAACATTATTTTGTCATACCACCATAAACTACGAGAGTTAATCCCTTTAGAACTAGCCGTCGCGAGAGCCAATTTTCATGTTTTTGTAGTAATAATAAGTTGTGATTTCCGCAGGAATATGTAAATTTTTTTGTAAATCTCTTATCAAAATAATGTTATGTAGGAAATTTGACTATGTCAGAAAAATAATCCAGTTAAAGCTACGAAACTAGTTGTAGGTTGTGATAATGTCACCACCAAATTCATTTTCGAGTGATTTCGACGTGTGCGTAAAATCTGATATTATTTCTATCGGCATACAGGAATATACGGAGAAGAAAAGAGACATATGCAGATTTTTCAGATCAAAATAATGACAAAAAACGAGGTTTCATGATAATTCAAAATAAAGAAGTTTATTCACATTAAATGGTTCGAAAATTGAGTAGGTACTTATTAATTCAATTTCTCCATACATTTTGCATTTCCTCAGTTTTACACATTTTTTTATCGTTCCCTTGAGAAACATAAAAACGAAGTTTTACTGCACACGTATTATGAAAGTTCCTAAAAAAATGTGACATCACATTAAAATAAACTTACATATATAAATTTTGTATGAAATTTAAAAGGAGCACTATTAAAAAATTGAGCAGATTTAAAACATTCCAAATTATCTTACATCGTTTACATACTACTATGTACTTAGTGTATAAACTTCACATGATTGGTGAGAGTAGTGCGTATCATGTAAAAATTACAAATTTAGACTCGAAATTGGTCAAAATGCACTTTCAAGCACAGCCAGTCAACACAGTTTTACTAAAAAATAATAACAATGCAATTGTGTCAATTGTCCATTTATCCAAAGTCTTGTAACTTACCTAGAGGCAACGAGTCACGGCCACGTCAGCAGTGATTTCACCGACTTAGTCGGGTAGACCCAAACAATACAGTTTAAGTAAAAGTGTGGTTAGAGTTGATTGTTTACCTTTTGTTCAGGTGAGATCAGTACTTGTGTTTATGTTTGTGTTTTCTGGAGGAGGAAGAGGAGGAAGTGTCGGATCTGCGCGAGGAGTGGTAGCTGAGCACCGGTGGGGAGGGGGGTGAGGGGGTCCTCCGGCTGGACGTCTGGCGAGACTTGTGGGGAGGGGAACGAGACCTGGAACAAATAATATATAATTACTGGAGACAGCGGGACTGGGAGGTGGCCACTAGAGGCAGCCAGGACTCTCAGAGGGTTATGTTGCTCAGTGACAGTCACAGGAATGTAGCCATTATCAATATAAAATGGTAATTACCTGTGCCGGGATCTTTTTTGAGGAGGCGATAATGAGATGTCTCTCGATCGTTTTGATTTTCTTGTGGAAGAATTAGATCTGAAACAGATTGAATAAGGTTATGATGTAATGTAAAAGATAAGTATAGAAAGAATACAAAAGATACACAGTACTTCATTAATTCTAAAATTCAAATGAATTATTGAAAAATATAATTCTTATTTACACATCCACCGTTCTTACAATAGTTGGTGGTGTAATGGTTAGCATAGTTGCCTTCCAAGCAGTTGTGATCGGGGTTCGATTCTCGACAATGGGAATATATTTTTAATATCCCGCGACTTTTAATGGGTTTGCGCACTCTAGTTCATTAAATAAAGATTGTGACGACATACGTAATATACCCATCTTCTGATGAGCCACTTCTTCCTCCGCGGCTGTCTCTTTCTCTGTCTTTGTCCTTGTGAGATTTCTTCTCGACTATTCTTTCTGGAGAGTCTGGTACCTCTTCCTTTTCTTTGGCCTCTCGTTCCGCCTGAATACCAATTCAAATTACATGTATTATCATTCGATTCAAGTAGACTGAATTCAGAGAAGAATTATTATATTAGGGTTATGTGAGATGGTGATGGTAAGTAAGACACATAGAAAATAGAAACAAAGCGAGATGGTATGGAAGCGTGCCATGATCAGACTGCACGGCAGAGCCAATGACAGTTATGCGTTTGGTGTGAAGGTAAAAAAAAGCAGGGCGCTGCTGTGCATAGATGTGATTTGCAGTAGTATGGGTACATGTGGTTTCATACTAATAATGGTTCATGATGCATTTCCTTTGTCTTTATTATTATTTATGGTAAGACACGGTCTGTTCAGTAATGCGATGCTGACCTTCTTGATGAGTTTGCGACGGTAGTGCTGCACCTGCTGCTGTAGGGTCCAGCCGGGGCGAAGCTGGCGCAAGCTGGCCTCCAGCTCGTCCTGGTACTGCATGGCACGCAACTCCACGGCACGCAGGATCTGACGTCGCTCATCTGTCACCTCGCTGGAACGTTTCCATAATCAATATTATATAGGAATGAGTGGGCTTTACACAAATTGGAGAAAGGTTGTTAAAATCTGGGGCACTAACAGAGCAAAAGCTTCAACATTTTCCACTGGACTAATTCAGCCCCTCAGGGTCAAAGATACGTATCTATTTTTATGGATTTGATTTAATGATGGTTCGATTATGAATTACGTATGTGAAAATAATATATAATGAGATGGAAAAAAATATCAAATTTTTTAAACTTTAAGAATCTTTGTGCATGAAAAAAACTTGTTTATTGCAGGGGAACTTAACAATACCTTTACTTTGACTCATCAGTAAAATCTCAAAAATGAGATACGTTTCTTTGACTATAAGGAGAGGAATAGGAATAAATAGGAAATAATCCAAGTCACCAGGCATAAAAATTAATTAAAAACAACATACTGACAATAATAAATCTGTAAAATTCATGAGAATTTGTGGTTGTTCAAGTGCAAAGTACAAGGCCAGTAATGGGCACAACTGGTAGGATAATAAGAAAATAATTAATTCTGCTTGGCGGGTAACGTCAAGCTCGAGGAAATACCCGGCCAAACACCAGTCCCCAACTGGTCCAAAACTTCTGAAGCCAATGGAACTATGACATCCCCAATTGGAGTATGTCGTGAGGCTTGTGGAAATAGGGAGGGGAAAGTTGGTAAGTTACTGGTTATTCAGATTTGCTCTTCAAACACGGCTAAAGCCATTTCAGGCAACTTTTCGGTTCGGAATGGTGGTCTTTCATCAGGGCGATACTGAGAGTATCTACCCCAATAGAATATATCAAAAATATACAATTATATAAATACTAGCTGGGGTATCCGACTTCACTCAGGACAACATTCGAGTGTTCTGGAATGTTCCACAATGATGTTCCTGATTCCCTATTCCCGAACATTTCACAACATTCCAGAATGTTCTGGAATGTTGTGGAATGCTCTCGAATACTTTTTTTAATATATATTGATTAAAATTAAGGTTATCGAACCTTTTAGAGCTTTCTAGAACCTTCAAGACTCACCGCCACACTCCGCCACTCATTTCTGAAGGCTTCTAGAACTTTCTCCTTCCATAACTTCCTAGAGCATTAGCGAACCATCCAGAACATTCTGGAACCTTCTTAACTCACCAACATACTCCACCACTCCTTCCAGAACTTTTTACAGCTTTATCAAACCTTTTTAAACTTTCCGGAACCTTCTAGACTCACCGACAACACTCCGCCACTCATTTCTGAAAGCTTCTAGAACTTTCTCCTTCCACAATTTTCTAAAGCATTTGCCAACCATCCAGAACCTTCTAGACTCACCGCCAAGAAAAGTACATAAGTAGACATTCTCCGCCACTCTTTCTCAGAACTTTCTACAGCTTTATCGAACTTTCTGGAAGACTTGAAATTTCTAGGGGGCGAAACTTCCAGCCCTTATATCTTCATGCCCTTGCATGCCCTTTAGGTAAAAACGGGAACCCTCATCCTGAAGGGGGATAGAGATTTACCATATAATAACGGTACCTCGATCGTACCGGGACTCGTTTCTGAGTTATTGCGGTCCGCACATTTTTTTGGACTTTCTTTTATGATATATATATATATTGATTACATATTTATTTTACTTGAAACGATATTCGCTTTATTTCAATACTCATAGAAGCTCTTGTCCCTATTGGCAAAAAACTCGGACAACCAATTTTCACAGGCCTCTTTTGAGGCCAAATTTGTACCCCCAAGCGCGTTGGCCATAGACAGGAACAGGTGGTAGTCACTTGGTGCCAGGTCCGGACTATAGGGTGGATGCATAAGAACTTCCCATCGGAGCTCCCGGAGCTTCTGGCACATCATCAAAGATGTGTGCGGCCTGGCGTTGTCCTGATGAAACACTATTCCTCTCCTATTCACCAATGCTGGCCGCTTCTGTTCGATCGCCAGCTTCAAACGGTCGAGTTGTTCACAGTAGACGGCAGAATTGAGCGTTTGGCCATAGGGGAGCAGCTCATAGTAGAGTATTCCCTGCCAATCCCACAGCAACACCTTCCTGGCCGTGAGTCCTGGCTTGGCCACGGTCTGGGCCGCTTCGTTGGCTTTCGACCACAATGTCTGTTGCTTGACATTGTCGTAAGTGACCCACTTTTCATCACCAGTCTCACCATCCGCTTCAGAAATAGGTCTATTTTGTTGCGATTCGCAGATGGAAATTCGATCCATGAGGTTTTTTTGCGTCAGCTCGTGTGGCACTCAAACATCGAGCTTTTTTTTAATCCAGCCTTCTGCAAATAGTTCAAAACAGTTTTATGATCGATATTCAGCTCCTGGGCGATGCTACGACTGTTAATTTGACGGTCTATCTCGATATTTTCCATGATTTTATCGACATTTTCGACGACAGGCCTGCCAGAGCGTAGTGCATCATTCACCAGAACGAAATCGCTCGAACCACTGTTGTGCAGCACGAACCGAAAGAGTATCGGCCCCACATACGGTGGTTTTCGAGGCGTTTTTCCCTTTCACATAGTAAAAATATAAAATATGGCAAATTTCTTCCTTTGAGACCTCCATACTCGACGCATGATAGTTCACGACTGAACTGACCAAGCGCAATACTGTCAAAGAAGAGTTTGTAGTATACACTCACACCTTTATAACGCCGTATCGTATGATCCTATGTGACCAATAATGAGATATACTTAGTTGAAAAAAAAAGGGCGCACAATATGAAATTACTTTTTTCCCAACCTGATATATATTGATTATTTTAAATAAATTAATTGCGAAGCAACACAAATTAAATAAATAAACTTTATTGCGCACGCCGGGATTTAAACCTGCAACCTCCGAAGTTGTTGTCGAGGACTTTACCTCTCGACCACGGAGAATAATCCATTATTAGACTTTTATTTAATAAGCGAGTAGTCAAAAATATGAAGGTTCAAACCTGGGATCATTATTATCAGGCGGGGATGGCGATCTTATGTACGGTGGTGGAGGGGGAGGGGGGGTGCGCACCGGCCCCTCCTCCTCGCTGTCCTCGGCGGCCAGCGCACCCCGGGCCGACCCGCCCCACTCTGGGCCACCCTCCACTGGCCCGTCCACACTCTCCCAGCGCGACGGGATGAAGCCTGGCACCTGCAGGACAGCACCGGGCACGCCCTTGATGCCCTGCTCGTCTAGAGGGATGCCGTCTATGTCATCGTCATCCACTGAAAGAATGTAACAGAATGATTATAGGAAGAAAACTCTAAAAATCGTTACATAGATAATAGAAATAAGTGTCAACTAATATTTATTTTTTGAACTTTAGATTTCTATAAGTTATTAAGAATATATTTCACAAAAATAATAGATTTTTTGTGAAATATATGGAAAAACCCAATTGGTACAACTCGGGCCGCTAGTGTAGCATGTGGCCATCTCAATGTATGGTAATGTCAGGAGCTGCACGCAGTATTAATATTTCTAGGGTATTTGGTTACAGTGGGACAGAGGCATGACAATCCTTGATTACGCTGATAGATTCATGTGATTTGAGAGCTGTCATCAGTCGGCTGTTATAGAAAACATCAGATATTTTATTTTATTGATATTAAGTGTGAGAGAATTTATGTTAAGCCAGTTTTACAGGATAACAAGTCCATGTTCCACTTCTTTGTAGGTATTTAACCAATCTCTTTCATTAAATAAAATTGGCTCCGCTGCTTTAGATAGTTCCAACAATTTTGTTATAACTTGAAGATAGACGGCATACTTCCACGCCACATCTCCCTTTGTTTCTATTATCTATGATCATTACCGTTCCCAAATCTATATACGTGTTTAAGTTGAACACAAATAATGCCCGATAAGTACAGTCAGAAGGGGTGGATTCTAGCAAAGTCTGTGGAAAACCATTTATTAATGTGATATTGGTGTTTCTCAGAAGAATAACTTCAGTCCCAACAAGCTCATAAATCAGCAATTCACATAAAATTATTTGATGAAACTTCCAAGGTTTTCAAAATGAATGATGCCGAATAAAAAAAGAAGCAGTTAAAAAATTTTCCACGCGAGGATGTAATTGATTTAGTGTTAATCACAGTGTGAATAGTCTCCGCCCATCTGGGCATCTGTCGACTCAGTGTCATAATAGTCACCAATTTTACTCTCACTACCATTAATTGAATTAGACAAAACTCACGTGGTATCCCGTCAATATCATCGACCACACTGGTCTGCTTGGGTGTGGAGGTGATGGCCCCCTTCAGTTTGAGCCCCTGCGCCGCCTTCAGCAGCGCCGCCCCGTCCAGGGGGCCCCCCTCCTCCCCCTCGTCGTCTGGCTCCCCCTCTCCCGACCCGGAGATGTTGCCTGATTGATCCTCATTCTCGTCCATCTGCTCGGGCTCCGGTTCCTGAAATGGCAACCGACATTAGTCAAGCACTTAATGGGAATAGATCAATCAGTCTTCTTTTATCATATGGTAGAGAAGCTATACTGGAACAGGTCAGCACTGCAATCTTACAAAAATTACCTTTTCAATACTGATTTTCATGGCATTTCTGCTAGGTTGCAATCTTTATTTCCGCTATAATAATATAGCGATAGCTCCCGTTTTAGCGGTCGTGCTTAGTCTGGGAGCAATTAGTATATATTTTTATTTTGTTTCGTGTCTTCTTTATATGTATGTATTCATGTTACCGGGATTTTAACCCGCGACCTTCGGATTCGTACCCCTCGACCATGGAGCCAGTCAAGAATGAATTAAAAAAAAAAATAGTTTGTTTATGTTTTTTTCTTAATAAAAAAATAAAAAAACACCGAGGCCTAAAAATAATTCAAATCAAGGCAGAAAAAATTCTAAACTATTAAGAAAAATAAAAGTACCTATACTTTACACCATTTTTTTGTTGTTGTTATCAATCATGCAACATGTTCTATAATATGTGGAAACAATAAAGGTCTGTTCATATCTCCCGGCACATCATTTTCCTTCTTTTCATCCTCTATAAACTGGACATACCTGCTAACAATTATGTACTTGAACTTTGACATGAAGCAATCACTCTGTGGTTAGACATAATTAAATTTGAATAAAAAAAAAATATTTTTGTAACACCACTTTGCATAAATACTAAAAATAACTAAATAAGCAATTAGATTTATCGAGAAGCCCAATTTTAAATATGTTCCGCTTCCCTACTCCCACGCCTACCCCCTCTCTTTTACCTAACCCACACCAAAGTGTGATGTGCTCTCTCCTTACCTTTATTGTATGTTTTCCTCAAGAATTGTAATTCTGTTTTTAATTTAGTGTGTATGTTTTATTCAACCCTAAAAAAGGTTTAGGCAGAACTGAAATCACGTGCTTATGTATCTAATGAAGTGGTGTTAAAACAATATTTTATTTTTTATTGAAATTTAATTAAATACTTCTGCACATTCTATATAATGCATGAATCCTGTTAATGGAACACAAATGGAAAATTATTTGGAATGAGTATGTACTTGCTTAATTATTTACTAACAAATAACATTATGGGGAATACAAATAATTAAGATTGCGAGGGTTAAACGGAAAACATAATATTATGTAATTGTTGTAACAGTTGTAAAGGTATATCCATTTGACCTCTTTCTCCGTTACTTGCGTCGTTCTTGAGAATGAGGAAAACAGGACCACATTTGGGCATTGTCTAACAGAATATAAATGCAATATGACTGAAAGGATGGACCCACCTTGAGCTCGATGCCATTGAGAGCGCTGTGTAGACGCATGATGAAGTCGCGGGGGTAGACGTTCCAGTCGCTCCAGGCGCGCAGTATGTTGCCAACACGCATCTTCAGGCCCTCGCTGAGCAGCGGGTCCTCCTGCTGCGAAGTAGCCGCGTACACGTCCAGCATTATCTGCACCAGGCGTGACTCGAACCTACAAACAAACAAAACAACCTTCACGCTGTTTTCAGAACTAATTTTCACTAATGTATAAAGTCTTCAGAGTTTAGCGGAACTATGAAGACCTTCTCCCTATCAATAATAATTGCATCTCATATTTGAGTTTGAACAAAAAAAATAACATGCCTAAAGAAAGGTGTTGACAGTACAAGTGTAAATGTAATTAATAGCAATAAAAAATTCAGGGATGTTTTTCAACTCATTCTGGCATAAAACAACACACATCTTGATTGAACTACCGTCATCAGTTTTTCTACCCTCAATATTATTATAATCTGGGTTTCTTTAGAAACCCTTCCTTAACCCACCTCACATCGTCCAACCAGGTGATGGTAAAGTTCGGTGATCGTACATAATACAGTTATTAAGGTGCCAAATAAAAGAACAGTTTATGTTTAGTATAATGAAATTATGCCAAAATAACCATAAAGACAAATAAAATCTATCAAATATCTCAATCATAAAAAGTATATTATTTACTTACGCTTTCCTAAAATGGGTGACATTGGTCATCTTGGAGCCTGTGTTGTGCAGCACGTCGGACAGCAGGTAGAGGCGCGCCGCCTTCTTGTGCGTTGCCGTGGAGATGGAGCTCAGCGACTCAGCGAGGCAGTCGGCGATCTCATCAGCCGCATCGGCGTGCTCCATGCAGAACACCATTGCCTCGCCCACCTTCCAGCGCTCAGGCGTCAGCTGGCGGATCAGGTCCTCCAGACGCTCGCGTTGGCTGGAAATAAATTGTTAAACATATTACCACAGTGCTGTATGCTTCACGGATCCGGTCACTCTCAATTCGCCTCCAGTCCGTAGGTCTTCCCTTCCTACTCCAATCCACTTCAACGCAGCCAAACCACCTCTTCCTAGGCCTACTTCTGGACTAAACACTGTCACTTCCACATACATACTGATGCCCCTGGGAAACTTACTAGGTTAATTAAGTGCCTCGCAGAAAGTATGGATATTTTCCACATGACCGATAACAAGTTTAAGCCCAAACTATCCAGTAAGTTTTGACTACCTATATGTACATGCAACCTTATTTTGACAATTTTTATAGCTCTTTTTACCTATATCGTATAAGTTGTAGCAATTCACAATGTATTGGTAACTGTTATTGCAAAATGAAAAAAAATATACAGATAATGTGCAGTGTTTTCTAGTATTGTGTCCTATGCGTGCAAAATCACATCTTCCCAAGAAAATTTATAATATAACGTTATAAAAAACTTTTCCTACGTTATTAATAATACAACTCTTAAAAAAGTATCTTCCGTAAGAGATCTAGGAATCACTCTCCATTCTAAATTCATAGTCGACGTACACATTAACCACATTAAGTGCAAATCATTCAAAATTATGGGATTTATTCACAGAATATGTAAACCATTGAAGAACCCTCAATCCGTTCGAACTCTTTACAGCATCTTAATTAGAAGGAAACTGAAATATGGAAGTTCTATTTCAAATCCTCATTACTACAAATATAAAAACATTGTTGAATCTGTTAAAAAAAAAAGATAAGAATGTTATATTTTAAATGTGGTTTACATGACCATCTTAGATCATACGACGTACGTCTTGAATACTTCAACATTAATTCACTTAAAATTAGAAGGCAAATGATTGACTTAATATGTTTACAAAACAATTCACGATCATCTAGTCTGAATACTATATTATGTCTTGGCAGTATTGAAATAAATGTACCTAATTCCCATTGTTTAAGGCGCCGTAGCACAGCACACTCCGCCGGAATACTTTCAGAAATAATATTGCCTACTTTAGTCCTCTGCCTCAAATGTGTCTATCGACTATATAATACAATAGAGTGTGCTAATGTAGACATTTTTTTCGATAATCTGTATAGTTTCGGAAAAAATGTCCTGCTATTACTAAAAATATATAATATATATATTTTTTTAATATTCCCTGGTTACGAATAACCTGACAATATTTGAAAATCCCCTACTACCATCACAGTAAGCGGAAGATGTTACTTGTGTCGTAAATGGAGGACTTAGCCAGCCGAGGAATTGAACTCACTATGCCTGGGTGAGACCCAAACGCGATGCCAACTCAGCCACTGACCGGTCAATGCCCGATATGTAACAATAATTGGGCTAATTATATTATATTATGTATCACTTGTGTCTCTTGTTTCTATTGCATTACGTTATCACATTGAATGAGTTTTTGTAATTTTATGGTTTATGTATCCTTTATCTGATTAATTGTAATTTGTATATATTAATTAAGTTTTTATAATAATAATAATCAGATGACTTGTATAGCGCCGTTTTTGTGAAACTGGATTGTTCTCACAAAGTGTGAACATCTGAAAAACCCAGTATAAATAAATAATGTGTTAATCTGGAGTGACCTTCCAAGTAAGTATGTTTCTGTATCTGTTTGTACATAATAAAATAAACCTTAGCAAGTTATGTTTGTACAGCGACCATGAGGTGATTTTTCACAAAAACAGTGCTATACAAATATCATCTGATTATAATATTTATTTTAATAGTTACCTAGAAGAACCTTTATTTCACCATGACAAAGGTTAAACTAACAGCAAATGCAAAAAGAAATTTTAAATATAGGATAATCTCGCTCTTTAACCTCTGGTGCGCCAGCGTGTAAGATAGATAACCCAAAAATTTGTATCCGTTGAACGCCAGCGTGTCCGACTGGTAACGCAAAACACGTGCTTTCTTTTTGTGGGATTTTCGACCTTAAAAAATATTCGTAGCTTACTAAATTAAATCATATTCGTTTGCCAATAAAATAATAAATCAGACAACAATTCTTGCTTTTCGTTTTTTGACACGCAACTCGTATGGAATTTAAAACAAAATACCAACTGTCAAGTATTTCATCATTCCTTGACACACAGTTCGTTTGGGTTTTATTCTGTAAAATGTAAGTAAATGAGTGTTTTTTATATCATTAGAGAGATTTTTTCACCATGCAGCAAAAGATAAAAAAGGTGGGTTATTTTTGATACTACTATGCTTTAAGGGGTTAAGACAAATAATTAAAATACTATTTTATTGAAATAGATAGAACTTACGTTTTGCTCAGGGTCCCTTTGGTATCCTTCACTTCATCCTCTTCTATGAGATCATCTGGCATCCCCTGCGTGTATACATTCATCCCCGGAGGACGCCATATAGACCCACCTTCAAAGTAAAAACAAACAAACTTATAACATTAAGTCTCTTAAAAGTACATTTATAATATTGTAATAAATATGATTGAATTACTTTTGAACATTTTGAATTCCTTGGTGTTCCATTCTTTTGGCGAGTCTCCCTGGAGCAGGGAAAACAGCTTCCACCGATAGTAAACATGATTTTGACTTTGATTCTCAAACAAAAACCTGAAGACAAAAATTTCAGAATTCATAAAAATGTGCGGATGATAGGAAAAAAAAACATTTAAAAATTAATAACAAATATATTCAAAATAATTAGAGAATGAAAATTTTACAAAAACAGTGAAAATGCAGAGATATTCGAATTCCAATAAGTATGAAAAAAAAACATGTTTCTACAGTCTGGCATTTAATAGTAGACAAAAACAATAAGGGCGCTGCAATCGTTTAAAATGTTTTAAATGGTATAACCAAGATGGCTCATATGAAAATGATTGTAATTTTAAAAAAGCCCAATGGTCCAAATGCATGTATTTTATAATTTTTTTTTTTATATTTTTTAATCATTGAAAATAATATTAACAACTTTGAGAATGAAATATGAAACTGAAAAGGAATAAAAAAAATAAAAAGATAACAGTAGCAGTTGGGACTGGAACCCAGGACCTCATTGTCTATCCGGAACCCTGCGCTCTAATCCACTGAGCTACGGCTACCCAAATCAGTTCCGTCATTTTTATCGGTATCATACTTCGATTTCTTACGAACTGTTAATATCATCTTCAAATAATTCCCACAGCATATTTAATAGCATAGCTTATTAAGCTTATTTTCTACTGTAACCAAACGGAGTTCAGAGGTATGTTCCGAAAAGAGATGATTCTATATCAGATTCTAAGATAATTTTATGTTAACTTTTTCCATTGTTTAACGCTTTGCAAGGAAGATAATTACATGAAAAGGTGATTTTTTCGAATATCTGAAATTTATGTATCGAAATAACGATGTATGGGCAACCTCCGGCCCGCGCCACGTTTTGATCCGGCCCGCCGACATATCAAGAATTTTTTTTTTAAATCTTTTAAAAACTCGATAACAACCACCGAATGTCACCATGAAAAACGGTGTTGCAATTTCTAACGTTTCTTGTTCATCTTCATCTGTACCACTTCTTTTGAAATATGTGTTTTCCTTCAATAACTTCTATCATAGCTAATTATGACAGTGTTATTTTTTGTTTATATTTCCCGTTGTTAATTATTCGAGTTCTCGAAAGTCGAGACGAGGAGATCTTAATCTAATTATGGTCGCGGTTGACTTCGAGATTGAGGAAAAAATTGGCAGTCAAAAGAACTGAGGAAAGGACATAAAAACAGTTTTTGAGATAGAAAGTGAAAAAATGCAAACGGATAATGATAATTGAGCGTAAGAATGTGAATGTTACTCTTCAAGTTTGATTTTTTCGATAATGAAGTGCATTCAGAACACGGAGATGGTTTCTTTCCAGAGTGCAAGATAACAACGATTCCTTATTCATAATTTTTAGAAACAACTAATAATACAAACATTCAGAATATGAGAATGGGAATGGTTTCTTCCAGAGCTGGCAAGAATGCGATTTTTTCAATGTAATTTTTGAGAGCTTTAATATTGCATTTACCATGGAAATGGTTTCTCCGCCGACGGCCTTGAGCGTTTTGATCAAAATTGTAATAAACTTTTGTTTTAAATGTGAAAAAATTAATTATGTTTTGCGCCGTTTCTTTTAAAGAAACTGTCAAATAATAAATATCTACAATCAAATGCCAAGCTATATCTACTTTTCATAATGGATTTTCTAGAAGATTAAAAATTGTATTCCAATACACATATGTAAAAACAATATAAAGAAAATTACCTAAACTGTGGATTGGTCAGTTCCTTGTTCATGATCATGGCCTCGAACATGGGCCCCTCCCGAATCACAAACTCCACCATGCGGTGGATCAACATCAACGATTGCCTAATAACATTAGCGGGGTAATCAATGGAAACTCCAAATACATATAACTTATCTCTAGTTCAAACATTTCAAATTGCTCCACATAATACTGTATTTTCTTTAAAATGTCTCAGACACTTGTAACTAACATTTTAAATAAAAATATATTAAATATTCATACCCAAAGACACTTGGAAACCTACCAAAAATAATGCATCAGTGGAGGAAAAAAAATTAACTGGGAAAAAGAAAAAATTATGATATCATAAAATTTTACAAAATAACGAGTGATTTTAAAGTTTCTATTACAAAATCCAATTGTCACATTCATTCGATACCTTCAGATCTTTCGCTTCGTGAAAAAGAATATAATATAAAACTTAACACTCACCAACGGAGTCTTCTCAGCATAGATATACGTGTGATAATCCCACAACATGGTGTGTTAATCCCACAATACGGGGTGATTCAATAATAAGGGGAGACAGCTTGTGGGAATACAAACAAAGGGGGAGGTGGACGGGAGGGGCGGAGTAAATGGTCAAATAATATACAACTTATAGAGGCGTTTGAATTACCTTTCCTTGGGAATAACCACCTTGACAATAGACTGCGACAAAATCTGTAGAACAGCAAATGCGCCCAACCAACATCGTAACCAATCATTAATAATAGTTGATACAAGTAGATCCAACAACACAACATTACATTAAATACATATTACTGCTTTATTTGTGGGGAGTCGCAGACATACATATTCACATTCCATTCATTATCCGAATTCTTTATTATTTAACTATATTTGTGGGGAGTCGCAGACATACATATTCACATTCCATTCATTATCCAAATGCTCTATTATTTAACTTTATTTAGGGTATTCAAATGTACAAAATGAAAATAACTGGTTCAATCAAACTTGTACTACAGCTGAAATGTTCATTAACCCCACAGTGGTTGCGTGAAGTGCTTCTGCACTGCGCTCTGCAATCATTCTTTTTACGGTAAGCTTTTTCACTTAAAATCTTACATTTTCAGTCAATGATTGTTGTTCACTTGCAATGGCTAGTCATATCGAGATAGATTAAAATTTGGTGAAGCGCAAATGCACTCCACATGACACGCAACTCTTACGACAAGAGAATATTTAACCGCCCTACCCATACGAATGTACGTAATACGGCCGCTATATTATCGCCCGAACGCAACAAGCCGTATCCCGTACGTTCAAGTACAAAAAAAGCTATACCCGAAACCTACAAAACATTTGTATATGTTAAGTTTGTTCCTGCATCATCTAATTTAGTATTTCGAGGTCAGCCGAAGCTAACGGATATGTTGGGGTATTTTCGTCTCTCCCATACAAGTTACGTCACTAGTCACACGTATTGTTATTGAGAAATCTAATGAAAAAACCCAATGTTTTTTTGCCTACTTTTTGAATAATAACCCAAAGGACGGGCGGTTAAAAATGTTTTTCTCTCGATTCTCCAATAAAAGGAATTTGAATTATGTAACAAAATGGTGTGCGGATGCACTCCACGCAACTCACATTTACATGCGCAACCACTGCAGGCTTCGGAACAATCATGAAACTTTCATTCTTTCACTTCATAACTTGCAGTCCTTTTCCCTGAAGGTATTTATTCATAACTTAATGAAAGCAAATATGCGTAAGAAATAAATCTCAAAGTAAATAATAAACACAATCAATCTCATCAAATTAAAATGGGAAGCAATAAACAAAACTTTATTTAATTAATGCAATAAAAATTATAATATTGAATCTATAAAAAAAATAGTACCATAGAGAAATGATAGAGTACATTTATGTATTTTAGACGTTGAAGCAAAATTGTGTGGTGTATCCATGTAAATAAAATATGACATTGTGTCAATCACATACGTAAGTAAAGTCATTGTACAATGATGGATGATTGTTCACTGGGACGTATACAAAGCTAAAATTATATTTAGCGTGACTAAATAATGGATTATGACAGCATAAGATTAAGCTTATGGAAATACAAGGGGAAAAAACAGAAGGATGAAGGGTACGGGTAAAGGCATGCATTAAATAATAAGTTTGGAAATAGATTTGGAGGGAATATGTGAATATGTTTGCAGTCGACAAACATTCAATAAGACCTCAATTCAGTTCGCAAAAAGATTACAAATTATCAAAGCATTAAAAAAAATGCAAGAAAAAGGTTTTTGCCGCTTTTTAGATATGATTACTGGGTTCTGTGTTAACCAGGTGACTACTCTTACAACTGAGCTATTGCAAAAACATTCAGGCCTGCCGTATTCTTCCAAGTGTTTGAATATGCAATTATTAACATTGTTTCAAGTTTAGTCCGCTGGCAAATTGATATTGAGGACTTACTAGAATGAAACGGACGGCATGTAAAATGAATCATTAGGTATTAATGCCATAAGACTATCTGTATTGGGATCAGTACGATTTAAGATTTGACAACAATTTGAATGTAGACTTGAACAGCTAGGTAAGTGTAAGTGCGAATAGTTTGTTCAGTGTAAATGTGAATATGTATTATGTAGTCAGTGTATGTGTGCACAGTTCGGGAAGTGTAAGTGTGATATAGTTCGACCAAAAACAAAAGATGGTTCCCTGGTGTTATCCGGAATGAAGGGAGGTGCGTGCGGCGAGTGCAGTTTGGCAAGCCACCAATGAATGCCAGCAAACTACTAATAAATCACGCCCGCTGCGCGACACAGAGAGACATGTGTCTGCGCACCTTCTTTTGCTTACGGTCAAACTATAGTGTGGTAAGTGGAAGTGTAATGGTGTGTTTGGTCTGTCTGTTGAATGTGTGGCCATTATGGTGGTATAGATAGGAACTGTACCTTATTAAGAGCCTCCTTGTCTTCCGGCTCAGTGGGGAATGCTTCACCTGGTCGGAGGCGGGGGATCTACAATGCAGCGATTTCATTTTACACAAGCTCCAACACAATGGTTTGTGGACGCAACATTTATTTTTCAAATGGCTTCAATCTTAGTTCAATCCTAAAAGGAATATATTCGACCCTAGTTCTGAGAGGATGACTAATTTTTCTTTGAGTGTATTTAATATTTTATTTGGAATTTCTCATCAACTTCTTTACAATAGGAAAATAGTCATCCCCATTGAATATTTATTTCTCTAAACAATGGACTTTTTATTACATTGGAAATAATAACAAGGATATTTTTTATTAATCAAAGAATTAATAAATGGGGCAGGATTTTAAAAATTGTTTTGATTTTAAAAAGCCAAATTATCTCTAAAACTCTTCAGATTAATGTGTTAATGCTTTTCAAAATACACAACAAAAAGTACAAACACGGAAAAAGTTCAATATTATAGAGAAAATCAGTATACAGTAATCATTAAATTTATTCACTAGAAAAAATAGATTATCACATCATAAACACAGTAAGAAAAAGTTTGTAAATATCACAGATTAATTATCACAAATCGCTTGTTAACCTACAGTCCTCGGGTGATCAGGTACTCCGCACCATCAGTCTACAGTCCTCACTCCTGCCATTCCTCCGAGGCCCAAGTCCACAGTAAACACTTCACTTAGTTCCAAGTTATTGGATATCGTATTCCGTTGGTAAACGGCACACTCAAGCGGGAATATCTTTAACATCCTATTAGAAAAGCAGTAAGATATGGAAAGCTCCATAAAAAGCATATCCGAAGAAGAGACATGTCTGCGGGAAGGCTGGAAAGAAAGAAGGTAGTAGTTGGGGTGTTGGGGGTGTCACTTGGTGGGGGTAATACCTTGTTGATCAGCTGTCGGGGGGGCTGGGCGTTGAAGGGCAGGCCGGAGGGTGGGGGCGGAGACAGCATGGATGGTGGGATGTAAATGGGGTGTGGCGGGATGACCACTGCTTTGCCCCAGCCCATCTTCATCTCGCATTGCATTATTTCTTTGCCTGCAATATATTACACATATTTAACACACTATTATTTTTCTCTTTTAACTAATAAAATGTCAGTAACCACAAAAATGTCGGATTACCATTTAAATTTCTTAGGGCCCTCTCTCCGTCCTTGCGGGACATGTAAGCCACGAAGCCGCAGTTTCTCCCGCGCGCCTTTTCTTCTTCAGAGCGCGGCCACATTATCTTGATGCTGGCCAGCGGCCCGTAGCGCCCAAATATCTCCATCAGCTGCTGTTCTGTCAACTGGAAAGCAAATGATTGTTTAACGAAGAAAGAGATAACATGGGTCTTGAAGAGCCCTGTGGGAAGGAGACTTAAAAGCCACAGAGTTATTCTACAGTTGAACTATTGAGTACATGAACGAGTGAGAAAAACAACTGATTCTCATGCGTCAAATGTCAATAATATATAAAATATTAATTCGGTTTCTGTCGGCTGTGCCCCGGTTTCAAAGGTTCTTTAGAATAACTTCTATTGAAATAGCAGGAGGAAAAACACAGCAGTCAATCAATCGAAAGGATTGGACCATTTTTGTAGTCAAGACATTTTGATTTACTACAAAAACGTTTTTATCGTTCATGCAACAAAAACACATGTGCAGTTTAAGAAAAACTCACTGTGGGATACTCAAATAAATTTTATTTGATTGGCAAATGAATAATACTACATTTAAAATATTCTCACTTCTTGTTTGTCACACGCACATGCGCTAACTAAAAAAAAAAACAATATTCTGTCACAACGAAAAATATTTCCAGTTTTCAAAGTCATGTTACTGTATTTATTTACAGGAAAACATCATATTATTTTATTTTTATTGTGAAGGACACTTATTCACCTTTATGGAAAATATAGCAAAATTTCAAAAATATTTCCATATTTCTTTATCTTTTTTTTGTAACATGAGACAGAAAAAAATCATTTCTCTAAATATATGAAGCTATTCTGGGGAAACTACTTATGATATATACATACAATTATTACTAATACATAAACACATTATCTGGTAAGACCAAATCAGTAATTACGAAATTACACTCAGCTGGCGCACGGCGCTGCAAATGCTTCAGTTTTTAGCAATTTTCCGGTTTTCAAGAGTTTAGGCATGTTATGAATAAATGCAGAATATCAATAAAGTTCCATTGAGAACAGTTACTTCATAATTAATTTGTTTTAATCATAAATAAGGTTTCTGACATACATAAGCATTTTTATCAGTGTTTGCAATCAACGAGATAAATATCATTGACATCTAGATTTCAAATATAAATTAATGTTTACCAACAGTTGACGCGATTCAGTGTGGTAAAATGTTGATAATGTAAAAGATTAACAGTTTATCATATAAATATTGAATGAGTGCACTCACCTTAGGACTGAGGTTCCCCAGGTATAGATTGGTAGTGTTGGGGTCCCCATAGTCAAAGGAGCCAATCATGTCATCTTTGCAGAAAGGGGGTAAGATTTCACTGTCTGAGACGGCATTCTTCAAAGCACCTTTATACTTGTGTCTTTCCTCACGTTCCTCTTGAATTCTGCAATCAGATACATTAATTCCATTGTAATCAAGTTTTTATTTGTTGCCTCGGCATGTCAATATTAACCCTCATGGTTATTCAGACAGAAGTAAAAAGACTGGCCATGGAGACTTTTTCAAGTGGAATTTATCAGTCGGCCATTGGACACGTGGTACGACCGTTTTGCTACAATGGCACAAACACGGCGCTTACCATTTTATCATGGATATTACAAACAAAAAGTTCACAATTCACTTTTTCATATTTGTTTGCTGTAAAACATAAAGAAATTTTAAAAGTAACCATTGATCGAAAATGATGACAGTTTTTAGTTGCATACTCAATTCAAACAAACTGCACTAACTAAAGCCGCAGTTTTTTTAGTAGCCATTCCGGCAAAAACCGCCTCGCTGCAACCGCCGTGGGCACACTCCAGTAAGTTCCACACAAAAAAGGATGGCTTAAATTGCATCACACTAAGAGACTCCCTTCTATGAATGACGTTTAAGCTAACTTATTCTTTCTTCTTCTGGTGCCCTCTCCCTCTCCTATCGGAGGTTGGCTGTCATCACTCATCGAGGCAATCTACCCCACACTCTGCAGGCTGCAGTCCGGAACTACATTGTTAAGATAACTATCAACTACTACAGTGTGGGCCATAAAGCCGTGTCTCCTGCGAACGTTTTATCGAAACATTACACAAAAACATTCGTTTTCATACACATTCCGTCTAAAATGTTATGTTTTGGATAAAAACAAAACATTTTGCATAGGCGACAAGATGAATTCAAGAATAATCTTTTGAATGTACTACATATATTTATAGGTTGTAATAAAATATAATTGCTTAAATAAAAAATGAAATGTTTAATTAGTAAGAAATATTTTGTGTAAACCACTGTAATAAAGTCAATAAATGTGTTCATCACGACGATTAAATATGCATAAAAGCACGACTTTCTTAATACGCACAAAATTAATGAAAAACATTTTTTATTAGCTAAATTACAACGAGGAACAACTACTTCAATCACAGGAGAAGCAAAAACACGCATTTTAATTCATTTAAAGGTTATGTGTAGCTTCAGGTTTCTTTTTTTTTATTTACGTAAAAAACCCAAACTAAGAACCTAAAACCCTATTTTATGTCTAATTAATATATTGCATTATATGTAAAATAGGTTTTAGGTTCTTAGTTTTGGTTTTTCTTTTAATAATAATAAAAACTAACAAGAAAAAGACGTGCTGGCATACATATTTACCTCATGATGTTTACTTTAAAAAGTTCTTAATATGAGGACTGTAATGCTATTAGAAATAGCAGACAAAACAAAACAAAATCCACAACAGTTGAATACATTATTATTATTACTGATACATAAGCAAACTTCTTATAATAATATATTATAATTTCGCACAGCACACATAACCTAACAACCAGTATGATTTATGATGAAGTACCATCGGACGGGACGCATAGATAGACCCGCACCGTGCGGCAATTTAAACAAATGAAAAAACCCTTCCCCCCTTCACCGGCGAGGGGAATGTTTTCCATCGATGTCGGAAGACAAAAACATTCTGTACGGTAATGCCCCTTTGTTGTGTTTTTTGCGTAAATGTTTTAAAAAAACAGTCACAGGGGACGCGGCTTACGGCACTTATGAAACTCAATAAAAAGGAAACTACAAGTCGTATGAAAATTATTTTTATTTTTATAAAAGTAGATAACCGGGAATATTGTTTCTTAAATCATTCTTATTTCTTTATGTTGTCTAAATATCCTTTTTTTAAACTCTTTGACACATAGTGTGCGGGATATCGCCAATTTCTTGAAGAATATTTGTCTTAAGTTTATTTATTTTTTTATATACGCCCATTACAGGCTTTTACATGGACATTTACAAATAATATTAAAAAGTACATATAATGCAGGAGCGATTTCAAAAATGCAAAAACTTGTGACCTACCCTATATTAAATTACAACTAATATTTTATAGAACAATGAGTAGGCCTTTTCGATGAATTACTATAAAAAATGGCTGGGATTAATAATAATAACTCACTGGCGCAACTCCTCCTTGAATAGCTCCAGATTACTCTTCTTCTTGTCCTTGTCTTTCTTCTTGGAGGGCTTTGGGTCGGGCTTGGAGGCCAGCAGCCGCACATACTCTTGCGCCCGCTCTGCCGATGACTTCTCGTTGCTCTCCATGCGGGACTGTGGCTTGTACAGCTTGCCGCGATCCGTTGTGTCCTCCTCTGCAAAATATCAATATTATTCATCAGGGGAATTATTGTGGTAAAGAGGCGATTCGAAAATCACCTTATATTAAATCAAAACATGAATACAATAT
Organism: Halesus radiatus; assembly: GCA_022606495.2. NCBI lineage: Eukaryota > Metazoa > Arthropoda > Insecta > Trichoptera > Limnephilidae > Halesus > Halesus radiatus. The sequence continues at coordinate 54,905 of JAHDVE020011669.1, forward strand.
GAACGGCGAAGATCATAATTATTCAAACAATAATTTTACTGTCTCGATACATCAATCGATAACTGTATAAATGCAATCATTTCAAAATTGTACAACGATTATTCGAACAGATGAATTGTTCACTTTGTGTAGACGGGAATCCAAAACAGGATTCATAGTCTTGAGGGAAAATAGGAATTTATTATTGATCAGAGAAATGTCTCAATTATTGAAATAATCAACCATTTCGCAATGGATGTGATTATTTAAAAAATCCATCATTTTGAAATGGAGATCTTGATGATTGAAATAATCTATCATTTCGAAATGGATATCTCAATTGTGCTACTCGCCATTCAGAGCTCCATTGATGAAATCAGAGTTAATAAAATATTATTTAATAATGCAGATAATCAGCAATTATAATTCATTTTAAAAATCAATACAACTTACAATTACAATGCTTTTAATTGCAATTGTAACATTACAATAATACACCATAGAAATAAAGATGCACCTAATTTATAAGAAAAAGGAAATAGGTATACACCTAGAAGAGAGATTCCCAATGTGGGCGATAACGCCCCCTAAGATCCAAGGAGCGGTGGTGGCCTCGAGGGCACATGGGGGGCGGTAAAGGGCTACAAGGGGGGCAGTGAGGGGCTGAAATGGGGGGCGAGGGCAACTAAAATATTTTTAATAACTAGTAGTTTTAATATTCTCCTGATGAAGGAAGGGTGCTTCCGAAACCGGTAGTTTTGATAAAATAAAAGTGGTCTACAACAAATTTATGTGTTTTTTATTGTAAATTATGGCGAGCCACAAAGTTAATGCTTTTTACAAATATGTATTTTTAATAAATTTTTCTTATGAATTTAAATTTGTTGTAGGTCATTGAAAGAATAGTGCAACAGAATGAACTGTTCAATTATTCTATTGATTTATAGATAGATTAATAGCTTTTTTGTCATTTTCTTTATGGTGTTAAAACATTTAACTAGGTTTTTCAGGACCTGTTGTCAGTTAAACAATAATGAACTACGTAAGACGATATATAAAATCGTGTCGGGGAATAGTCGCCCGCGAAAAATAGGTGGTGAGAAAAATAAGAACACTTAAATTTTAACCAATTTGTATTGTAAATGTCATGGGATTACTTTGTATTATTAAAAATTATAATAATTAAATTTTACAAGAAAACTCTTCAAGTTAACTACTTACTTCTTGCTCCGGGATTGTAGGTCCCTGCTTTGATCCATACTTTAGAAGTTTTGCACGGAGCTTCTTGAAATGTCTCAACGAACTCTTGAAATACCTGAAAACAAAAAGTCATTAACCTGACTGAAACTATTGCTGAATTGAAGAACGTGCAATAATATTTGCTTTGCTGAAGTGCTTTAGCCCCAGTGCAAAGTACTTAAACTCACAGATTACATTGCCAACTAATGCAAACCAATAACCATAATTTATTCAATGGAGTCAGATTAAGGAACAGAAATAGGTAAGCCACAAGGCCTGTTTTAGCTCTCACATGCAGAGGGGCATAAGGACCACCTCAATCTACACTAACGTAAAAGCCAATTTGTAGATGGATATTATGTATCTATTTAAACAATGTCTGCTAATAATAAATAGGAGATGACCGTTGTTTTAAATCAAGGCAACTAAAACTACAGTAGGTAAAGATTTATAGCATTCAAACTGAAAGGAAACAAAATTCATAAAACAATTTTAAGCCATTTTGAACATAAGAACCCCAAATGGTGCATAAGAACCTCTGGCCTAGGCACATCAGTTTCACAGATATGAAACTTTAGAAGATTAAATGAAGTATTAGATATAGATAGCAATAATTATGAACTACTTACATGAGCAGCAGCTTCTTCCTCCTCCTTTTTCTTCTGCTCTTTCAGTTCTTTTCTAGAAAGAGTTCGCATCCCCATTGCGCCAATGGAGAATGCTTGCAACTTTTGATCAGCAATTTTCTGAAAAATTATAAGTTGTAAAGCACTAACACAAATTAATTTACGCATATATTTCGAGAATAAAGCTAAATAACTCTAGTAATATGTTTATTGTGAAAGAAATTCGTTGAAATGACAAGAGGAAAACCGATATGAAAATATACACTTCAAGGTTCCTATTTTAACAATAAGTCATAAATTAAACATTTGTTAACATTTAAACACTGTCATGTGATGTAATTATTAGTAAATATAGCGTAAAACTTTACTTTCATCTTTATTCCTTTATCACCGAACTCATCACCACGATTTTATGAACTAGAGTGAAGCTGCAGCGAGTCACCACAAACAAAAATGTTTTTTTCTTATTAAGCTATTAGTCACGACTTTATAAGTTCCTACGTTCTTATTCGAGAAAGACGTAAATAATAAGAAATATATGAATTTGAGAAAAATTTTAGAAGAAATAAGCCTAGAAAAGAAAGAAGAAATTTATGTCATCAAACTATTTCATTTGAAAACTTTTACTTGTAGTCTTAGTCATAGTATTTTATTACGAATATAAATGTTTTTATGATTTTTGAAAAAACGTGACGTTATTTATTGTTTACAGTTTGTTTCAATATTTTACCTTCGTCTCTATTTTATAAAAGTGAACGAAAATTGAAAGCCCCTGCACTTCATGCATAGACAACATCCATTCTAATGTCAATTTGACAGTTATTTGTTTACATCTGTTCACCAATGTTCATCTAAAACCACCTCCGTTCGCCAGGCTCCAGGTGGTTTCCGTTCTGCCATTCATACCAATTTTATATTATTCAAAATGGGTATTAACTTTGAAAGCGAATACGAGTTCAAAATATATCAGTCACTTAAAATAATACGTCAGTTTGATTGGTTGTTAAACTCTTTCGTTTTGGTATGTATTTATGTTAACATATCACTGTATCAATACATTAATATTGCAGAGAGAACACTGCAAATTCGTACTACTAGAATTGGCTCTGGTCTAAACTTTGTAGCAATTCTTACTAAATCTTCTTTTGATTAAAGAAATTATTTGTTTCAGGCTCCCCTTAAATTTAACAGTCTTCCAAAATATATTAAATTGTCTAATTCCTTGTTTACTTTTTTTTTTAATTGTTATAATGTTTGTGTCGACGATTGCCATTTTTTTTTCAACTTTGTCATTCTTAAATTAATTGCATATTGCAATGTACATATCTTATATTATAAGATTCCGCAGAGTCACCCTACATTGTTTACTTCATTATAGTGATTTCTCATACCTTCGAGCCGCTTTAGCAATCTCCATGAAAAAATGTTGTAACAATAATGATCTATCGATATTCGAAATTCAAAAGCGACATTCGAATAATTTGCGCAAATGGTTTCTAACTAATTTATAAATCTTTATTTTCCGTATTACAACGTATTATTTTTTATAAAATTGTTAACCTTAGTCCTAGTGAGGTTAAAAATGGAATTATAAATAATAATTGTAACATAAAGAAACAATAAATAAATAAATTTACATTATCAATGATTACTATGTCAAATAGATGTGTATGGATTTTATAGATGTATTCTATTTAACTTTATTGAAAAATGGCATTACTGTTGACTAATCTCAGGCTAAGCCCAGATTACAATCCATGTTTTTAATATTTCTATTTTTCCAACTTTTAATACGTGGTGGAATTCTATTATAATGATTAAATAAAAGACACTTTTTTAACTTTATTCAATTTTTATGTTTGGCCATTCACCAAAATTGTATATAAATCATAGTTTAAGAACTACTTGTACCAGTCTGAAGATAGCCGTCATGGGCTGAAACCGGTCACGGTCAAAAATAAAAGTGGAATAACATTAAAAAGTGTCTTTTATTTAACCATATTTTTAATTATAGGATTTTTTCGTCGATGATCACTGGAACCAGCTTCCCCTGTCTTGGCAGGAGGCATTTGAAAACATGGAGCCATCTGATCTAGGAGAGCTATTAATAGGAGGACAATCAAAAGTTAAAGTTGTACTACCACTCTCAGTTTTGGCTTTGCTTCGCTCTATAAAATATTTTACAATTTCACGAGAAAAGTTAGCCAATATTACAAAAATACAAAACAGCAAAAGGGCAAATGTTGAAGACGAAGAATTCTGTGATACGCATCCTAGTCTTGTAAAATTATTTTCCAAGCATGTTAAAAGTAAGAAAAGACACGAGATATTATTGATATCGAAGCTGGTTGCCAGGGTGGCAGAAGAAGAGGAGTGTTGTTCGGTGGTTGATATCGGTTCAGGCCTCGGTCACCTTGTGCGGTCACTATCCTATAGATATAATCTGAATGCTGTTGGAATTGAGGGGCAAAACAAACTAACTCTCGGAGCCAGGTAATAAATATTTATCTTGCTTGAAGAGTTTTATCCACTATGTACTTTTGTTACTTAATTCTATTACTGTGCTACTGGTTTCGACACATCCGTGTCATTCACTAGTGTTCTTAAAATGAACTTAAATTAAACAAGGACAGAAATAATTAGACATTATTAGGTGAGGGTAATGGGAGTGGTGATTAAGAGGAGTCAATATTTTGGCTTTTTTATTACAAGGAAACATGGTTAACAAAGGTGATTTACAGGGTGCTATTATTTTCTTTAGCACGGTAATAAAATTCAGTAACAAAAGTACGTAGTGTATAAAACTCTTCAACCAAAATGTCTAGAAATTTTACATAGTTAATGTCTAAGAAATACAAAAAATTAATAAATATTTAAACTAAAGAGAGTAATTTAATTATTTCTAATTTTGAACCTGTCAATTCATGGAATTGACAGGTGACAGGAATTCCATTGACGGACCAGTTTCACCCTACGGGTATCTTCAGACTGGTACAATTTAAACTAAATGTATGGTCTATGTAGTATTTATGCCAGGAGTGAGCCCCATTTGCTCTTTTTAATATTGCACATTTATGACTGAAAAATTTGTTTTATTGCTGACAGAACAGCTTTACAATTATAATTGTAACTAAGTTCGGGTTTGTTTATTACCTTCTGGAAGACGGATTACATTGTGTTGGTTTACTGAATCTATGGAGTTCTTATTTTTATATAGTGTCTATTGTGCGAGCTTTATTGTAAATAGATGGTTATTTCAGTTTTTTTTTCCTGTGATTTCCATCTTTTTGTCTTGTAGTTACATGAACTACGGGTAACCAGGTACATTTTAATGGGTTGATTTGTAAAATGTTTTATTTTGTTATAATAGGTACACATTAATATCCTTCTTAGAGTTCTCCTTCCTGCGACAAAATTCCCAGTTACATGTTACCCTGGTATTTTATATGTATTTCCTATTTACATTCATGTGTTAGATACTATTATTGCATAAAATGTTGTCTGAAATAAACAAGTGGAATAAAGCTACAAAGGTTTTTTAATAATAAAATCATGTTAGAGCAATTTAAATTTATGCAACTGTTATAATATTAATCTTCTCATTTCCACTTAATAAATGAATATATGTTTTATTTTTATTTTAAGAGACCTCGATAATGAATTTGAATGTTTTGTATCAAAACATTTACAAAAAGCGTCCACATTGAAATTCGGTAAGCCTCAGCACATGAACCTAATGCTGACTCCAGAAATACAAGGATCTATTCTGTCCGAGTCGTTGACCAAATACATCGGGGAAAGTGGCTTTGGAATTGTTGGTCTACACCCGTGCGGAGATTTAGGACCATTGCTTTTGAGGATGTTCTCTGAAACTCCGGGGATTAAGTTCATCTGTATCGTAGGCTGCTGCTTCAATAAGTTATCATGCCAAGGAGACGAATTCAGAGGATATCCACTTAGTAAATTTGTTTCAAACATAGAGAACAATGAATTATCTTACGAGAGCCGGCAAATAGCCTGCCACGCTATAGAAAACTACTGCCAAAGACTCATCAAAGGATTATACAAAGATTTACAGGTTAACATAACATTTTTTTGTTAATAGTAATAACAATTGGATAATTTGTATAGTGCCGATTTGTGAAAAATCACCTCGTGGGCAATTTAACCCTTGGAACTCTAAGCGCCCATGGTCTAATACTTCTGTAGTGTGCCGAGAGTAAATTTGTGTGTGGCCCGCCTGAGTCTATTTTCTTAATAACTTGTTTTTTTGCAAAATTATGTTTCTGTAAATTGTTCCGTCTTACCAGATAATGTGTTTACATACTTATATTTTTTTATGTATCTATCATAAGTAGTTTCCCAGATTAGCTATTCATATTCAGGGAAATGATTTTTTTGACATTTGCGATCGGATGTGCCGGCATTCAACGAATACGACTTTTGGTTATCCGATGGACAATTCCAGTGCTTATTTTATATCCAGTTTTATTTTTACCAATTTAGGCCTATTGCTACCGTCCAATGATATTTTTAGTCAACTTACAGGGTGATGGATTTGCAGCAATGATATGAATAATCTTTTAGGTATTGTAATAAATGTTTAGTTCGGTTTAAGGTTTTTCACAAAAAATATCTTTATTCATCAATCAGGTCTTACCAAATAAAACATGTCACTTTATTTTTATAAACACTATGGTAGATATGTGCGTCCAATAATATAGTAGATTTGATATAAATAAGTATCATGTAATATTTTTGTAACACATGCAATATGTTATAGAAAACATATGAAAAGTACAAGTGTTTTGTAGGTCCAAATAAATAGGTAAGTAACGTTACTATCTTTCTAAAAAATATGTATTCGTAATACATTGTTACTGTGATTAATTTATTCCAAATGACTTCTCCAAAGATAGTAAAGTTACGCAACAGTGTTTTTTTACAGTAACAATAATTTGGTGATAGCATTTGAATATTACACACTCTAAGCTTAGAAAAACACACAAAAACAACATGAAAGGTAACAGTGTATTTTTTTTATATGCTAAGACGTATTGATAGATTTCAGAATTGTAAATGGGACAAGATTTTAAGTACATTCTTATAGTTATGTATAACGTAAATTATTTTTAATGTTACTTTGCCCATTCCCATAAGAAATGAAGATTTTAAATAGAATGGATATATATTGTGTAATTATTTTTACAAATTTCCAATACAAAGATTTACATGTAACACGGATTTACTATTACGTATCGAAGTATGTAACGTGTATTTTAAAATTTGGTGCTCTTTCAAAAACGTAACTTTAAATCAATATCTTAACCATATTTTAATTACAAGTAAATAATTTGTGCAAAATTCTGATGAAATGCTTTAGTTTTGCGACAAGAGAATCTTTTGGCACCGCGACTTCCTAGAAATATGTTTTATGTATACAGTTAAATAAAGGTTTATAGAAATAATTATCGAAGTATGATTTCATTATACGTACATACATTATTAGAGCTTTATATGCATAAGAGGAATATCTGCAAATGTCTTGAATAGAAGAAATATTATTAAGAAAATATAGTAAATGTGAAGGAGAATATTATGCCAAAGATTTTGATTTGATACTAATATAGGTACATTTAGATACAAATTCGATATATTTACAAGGGTAATAACTTAGAAGATTTATTCTAAAAATGTCTATTCGAATAGAATAAGGAAGGTACATTTTTGTCATTCATTTCAGGTTCACGCATACAGGGCTTTGCTAGAAAAGATACTGGTTACTAAATGGCCCAATATGAAACACATGGGGCTGAGAAGCATCAAGCACACTAACACGCTCACATTCCAAAGGTTTGGCTTTCCTCATGAATATAATTAATGTACAAAAACTCTTCTTAAAAAGGTTTGGCGTTCCTCATTAATATGATTAATATACAAACACTCTTCTTAAAAAGGTTTGGCGTTCCTCATTAATATGATTAATATACAAACACTCTTCTTACAAAGGTTTGGCTTTCCTCATTAATATGATTAATATACAAACACTCTTCTTACAAAGGTTTGGCTTTCCTCATTAATATACACACTGAAAATATACACTGAATAATATAACATAGAAATAAACAAAGAACAAAAAAATAACACACCCCCATACACACAAGCTCAGCTTAATTATAGGGGTACATCTTATATAAATATTGAACTTTTGAAAAATATTGTAACCTTGTTTAATTATTAATTATGTATCCTTTTTTGAATAAATTAAATTAAAAAATAAATAAATAAAAATATGATTAATATACAAAAACTCTTCTTACAGAGGTTTGACTTTCCTCATTAATATGATTAATATACAAACACTCTTCTTACAAAGGTTTGACTTTCCTCATTAATATGATTAATATACAAACACTCTTCTTACCAAAGGTTTGACTTTCCTCATTAATATGATTAATATACAAACATTCTTCTTACAAAGGTTTGACGTTCCTTATTAATATGATTAATATACAAACACTCTTCTTAGAAAGGTTGGACTTCTCATTAATATGATAACTATACAAACACTCTTCTTAGAAAGAACTAATTTACTTTTATACATCACGCTCTAACAGAATTTGCCCACATTCATAAATAGTGCAGCACTGATAATTTTAACTGCGTTATTTAGCATTAGTATAAATTCTTATATGTACATAGTATTTTTACATTATACAGCATTTCTTGAGGTTAAAAACATCTCTGGTAGTTGCCATTGTGGGAACAGTGCTAGATTTATCAATAATCTGAAGTAGCTATAGCTTGGGATCTCATATTTCAAATGGCGACAAGATGTGCGAGTTCGTAAATCCCCCCTATATAAGAGTAAAGCCCCAGTTTTTTATAGATTCCAGCCTCATCAAGGAGAAATCCAGTACTGGTGGAAAGTGTGTAATAGACTGAATAATTCAGCACACGTATGAAATGGCGCACTTTTTAAAAGTGGTATAAAATCGTTAAAAGTACAAAAAAACTAACCTGAAAATCTAACATAACCTAACTAACCATATTTAAAAACTATATATTTAAAAAAAGTTAATTAGATTAGGTTTCCAGGCTAGATTTTTTTTTCGTACTTTTAATAACTTTGCATCACTTTTAGCAAGTGTGCCGATTCATACGCGTGTTGAATTGTCATGGAACCAAGAGGATCAGTTAGTTGGTTAGTTGGTTGAGCAGTCCAAAGCTTGGGTTCCCACTGCGTCGCAGGTTCATTCATCTGCTTATCTAAGTCCTCCATCATTGCACAAGCAAGATGTGCCGTTTGCAATAATGGCAGTAGGAGGAATTAAAATATTGTCAGGTTATTCGTAACCGGGAAATGTTTGCCTTTCTTTTAAAAAAGAAAGAAAAAGTGTATTCTCTAATAAGTTTTATCATTTCAGGTATTGCGAAATAGCCACTGAAAGAATTGGAGTAACGCTAAGCAAAGAGGACACTTCATCAGAATCCGTAGATAATTCTTTGAAAATGTGGAAGAAAATTGTTATACTGTACACGCTACGGCTCATTTTAGGACCCCTGGTTGAGTCTATTATTCTATGGGACAGGGTGCTAAGCCTCAGAGAAAAGGGTACAATATTATTTTTAAATGATAGCTTATAATATTTCTTAAAAGTAGTATTATTTTTTTTTTATATTTAATATTATATAAATATTTACATAGATTGTCAATGTGGCAGTAACATCTGTTAAGTGACAATTTTCCGAAGTAATTTATTGTTACTTGCCCCAACCCACATTTGAAGACTCGTTTTATTTATAAATTAATGTGAAACTGCATTAGAATCCCGGGAAATATTGTAAAGCTAAAGAAATTGGAAGAATGTTGCGTGAATTAAGCTATAATTTTTTTGTCAGAAAACAAAAAAAAAATGATTCCGTTACTTAACACTAATATTACTGACACAACAACAATTTAAGTGATATTCTCTATCAGAATATTGTCAAAAGTAAAATACAATAATTATTTTTAATTCATCACCGACCGGTTTCGTTTATCCCAATCTTCATCAGGGTAAAGTTTAAAACTTAACAACAAATACATAAAGTGAGAGACATTAAAAAATTAGTATGTCTCACCTATATGTATTGTTATTTAGTTTTAAATTTCATCCTGACGAAGCTTAGGATGAACAAAACCGGTTGGTGATGAATTTAAAATAAATTAGTGGTTCAAAACAGAGTGTTTGTTTCATTTAATAAATATATCAAACCACAAAGTAATTGATTTCTACGACAAAATCATTTATGACTACAATCATATGCTAAACTTGAAGAGGAACGGCTCTGCGCCCTGTTTTATACAAAACTCAATTTTAAATCCAAAATACCTACCCAAACTGAATGATCTTTTTTTTTTTTAAATTAAGAGTATGGTAAATATCTAGTACGGATTAGAAGTATTTTTGTTTTAAATTATGATATATAGGCCATTAAAGAAATCAATCTTTCATGATTTTAGCGGCATCTTTGAAAATTATTTACGGGTTTATGTTTTTTAATTGCCATATGTTTACATAAAATAAAAATAAAACACTTTATGTACTGCAAATTTGTGTTCCAATGTAAATAGGTCGTTTTTTATTTAAAATTTAAGTCCATCATAATGCTTATTTTAACACTTTATTTTATAATTCATTATATTTTCATAGTAAATAGGGTAAAACCTTTTTTTTTAAATCACCACTAGCCCCCAAATAATTACTATAGTTGCCTCTGATATTGTGAAAATTCGATTTCTTTAATGGCCTTTATTTTGTAAGTATTTTTTTTAAATACCTCTAATCCGTACTAGATATTTGCCATACCTTTTGATGAAACAAAAAATCATTCGGTTTAGGCGAATATTTGGACCTCAAATCCAAAATTAAGTTTTGTATGAAACAGGCCGTGCGGCTCTTCCTCTCTGAAGGCAGTAAAATCATTGCATTCTGTACAAATATTTTAGAAATAAATATGATTAATATTGTTTTAAGGTGCTGCCTGCGATGTCCATGCTCTATTTGACCCGCTAATTTCACCAAGGAATCACATATTGATTGCAAGAAAAATTGGAAAATAAAATATTATTATGAAATAAAACAAACGTATGAACCCCAAATTCACTGATTCATTGGGGCAGCTATTATTAAGCTATTATAAGCAAATTCGAAACCAAGGAAATAAAATAAATCTATAAATAGTAATTCAACTAAGTGGAGTGTTTTATATACATAATGTCAACCCACAAAGTAACTACTTTTTTGTTATTTTATGGCTTTCACCCATGAAAGGTGATCTTGGCCATGTTTAATCAGTTAGATTTTAATAGTACAGATTGTTCTTAAAATTAGTTACTTTTAAACAGGATATAATATATGGGCAATTAAGTTACAGTGTAAATTTATGTGTTTTTAATCCCGAATGACTTAAATTTTATTGCCATATTTATAAATATGTTTTAGCAATAAATTGTTAATTTGAGGGGAATTGAGACTTAGACGGCGGGGAATAGTATTCCAGTGGTAAGGGAGCTCAATTTTAAGTTTTACCAATTCATGCATAAAATTTGGAAACTGGTCATTGACAGGACACTCAAAGAAATTATGGTCCAGAGCATCCTCTGACCCAAAATCACCGTGAGACGAGCTGACTGTGTGGAACCTGACAAAGTGACTAAGACAAGAAGTGTGACCTAGTCTCATTCGAGTTATGAAGGAAATATATATTTTTGGCATGCAAGTGTATTTATGAAACCAGGGCTTGACAGGAATAAAAGGTTGAAAACCTTTTGGTAGAGAAGATATTTTCCATTCAGAGGAGCGTTGGAGTTTGTATTTACTTTTAAGAATAGGGAAATAGTCTCTAACTGGAACGGGAATATCATTTAACGGACCGTGAACAGTGGCTTCCTTAGCAACGGAATCCGCCATTTCTTTTTCAGTAATACCTAGGTGTCCCAAGTGAAGATTACTTCTTAGGAAAATAAAATATTACCGATTAAAAAACATTAAATTACTATGGGTTTCATTATCTTAGGTACTCTGTATCATGTTTTCATTTATGAACTTAAATATAATATTTATATCTTATCTTAAAATGTTCCTCACAGTAAAACGATAAAACAGATCTAACACATTATGTAAAAATATAATATGTATATATATAGGATAAAACTATAATAATAATAATTATTATTATGGAATAAAGGTAGGTAGAATAGGAATATTTTGATACAATTGGATACATTGGGTGTGATATTATTAATTAATTTTTATAAGTGAATAAAAGAAATTCACAAAAACAATTAAGTACAAAATAGTTTTAGCTTAATGTAATATGTAAAATAAATAATATAACATGTATCTGGGTCTAGTGGTCCAGCCAAGGAAATGGTTTTCAACATTTTCTTCTATACCATAATAACCATTTCAACAAATATCTAAAATATTAAGGTCGAGTTGTTTCACAGAATTTGAAGGATTCATCAAAATTTCAAAGAAAAGAAGAATATATGACGTGAATGTGAATGGAAGAAGAAGTTGGTGACGTCCGAGGAAGACATGCCACGATCGAGTGAATCAAATACTTGAGTCGGGCCATGTCAGAAGTCGGAATAATAGAAGAGAATGTATGAGATGATGTATGAATGTGAATGAAGCAGGAAATGTATGCCAAGATTGAGTTGTATGGTGGTCCGTCCTTCCTGCCTACCCCTGTGGAGAAATGGTGTGATGGTTAGTTAGTTAGTTATCAAAATTTCAAAGTTAATCTTCAAGTTCTGTGAAAGTTTTATTCAAGTTCTGTTATTATTCAAGCACTATGAAACAACTGGTCAATAATGTAATAATAACAGAACTTGAAAATTAACTTTGAAATTTTGATGAATCCTTCAAATTCTGTGAAACAACCCGCCCTAAGTTTAACGGCCGGCCGGTTCTTAATATGTGCCGGCTCTTAAAAGAGCCGTCGTTCAATTGAGTCGTACTTTTGAGTTATACGAACATACTATAATGGAGTAAACATCAGCGTTCGAAATATGGGCAACAACATGCAGCCAATTGGCATCATAGAGATAACACGGGCTTCAGTCGATTACAAGCTCTCGCCAGGTATGGATCTCCAATGATAACTGCAAAATGCCTACATGACTGGGACATATCGTTCTGGAAAAGATAGGAAAGCCATGGTGTAACCTTTCATCGGTTTTACCATAATCAGTATTTGTATAAATTGGCTTTTTTATTGGTAAAAAAAACTCTCCGGGTGACTCCGTTCCTTGAGTTCGTTCATGGTAGAAAGGATTCAGGTGATGTCGACAGCCGCCTCACCTCCTTCCTACTTCACGCGCGGGAACAATGTTTTACGCTGATTTTGCAAGGAACGTGGACTCTATTTATATACCTCAATGGTTCATTTATACATTTATCATTCATTTTATTTTTTCCTATTGTTTGTTTTATACATTATGATACACAAAATTGATTCTTTGCACCAGCAATATCGGTTAAGTGACACCTCTTTAATTGTTTATTTAAACTCATGAACAACAGACACGCATACATAACTTGCACCCAATTGTGTTACAGAAATTGAATTTAATTATGTCATTTAAAGACTATTGATTATCACACAACAGAAATTACTGAAAAATGTTCTACAAGAAACAACTTAAAAAAAAAAATTATGGGTCACTTATATATTGCTGATAATCATTTATAAATCATAACCACCAAAAAATAATGTGACAAACGACAAAATTGAATAAACAATTGAGGGTAGGTACTACTTGCAAAGTTGATACCCTCCATTTATTTTTTTTAATGGAATGGTACCTTATTCTCATAGTATTTTTATGAATTGTGTGTGAATTCAAGAACCAAAAAATTTGATGCTTCTTGCGAAACCGGTAAACTCCACTCGCCCCTATCTGGATTTTGATTTGGCCATTAACCACTCGTCCTTTGGGTTATTATTAAAAAAGTAAGTAAAAAAAATATCAGGTTTTTATCATTAGATTTCGCAATAACAATGTGTTTACAATATACCAACTTGTATGGGAGAGACGAAAATACCCAAACACATCCGTTAGCTTCGGCTGACCTCAAACTACTAAACGAGATGACATAGGAACAAACTTGACGTATACAAATGTTTTGTGGGTTTCGGGTATAGTTTTTTTGTACCTGAACGTACGAGATACGGCTTGTTGCGTTCGGGCGATAATATAGCGGCTGTATCACGTACGTTCGTATGGGTACTGCGGTTAGCTGTAAGATTTTGTCGTTATCTCAGTTGAATATCTTATATTATGTAACAAAAAAATATAGTATCAACATCCCGTAAGCGAAATACATAACAGTTTTCTTCATTTTTATTTAAAAATAAGGATTTATGGAGGTTACTGGCTTTGCAAGCGGTGAGTCATTACGTATATACAAGTGCCGTTTCCTGTTTTTTTTTTAATATTATTTTTGTCAAAACAGTGTTTATTTGAGAAAACTATTCATCGGCATTCATGTATCTGTAAAAACGTGAATTAAATTCAAACGCATATTTGTGATATGGTTCAATACTGATTTAACAAAACCTTTGGGGTTATTTCTTATTGCAAAATACATTAACATTAATTCTTTTTGTACAAATATTATTTTACATTACTCTGTAGGTATTTAAATTACATTAGGCTTCTATCAAATAATTTAGTACCTAATGGAATTTAAACATGATTGTATTTTACTGATCCATTCTTTTAATTGTTTATTCAACAAGAAAACTAATAAGTAATGTTTCATGTGACAGTAGGAATGAATGTAATTAATACACTGAGATACCTTACAATCTTTAGACATTAGTTTACTCTGGGATTTCTGCGTATTATTTTTTTTTAATTATATGAAGGACAACACATTGGCACTTGAGGCAAAATATTCCCTATGCAGTGGAAATCGGGATGGAATCACGATTTGCATATCAAAACATGTTTTTTTAAAGTGTTCCTAATACATTGTATTATAATTAATCTTTTATTATATTCACATTGTCTTTTATTATGTTGAGATACATAAAGAATGCAAGGCTGATGTAAGCGTAATGAGCAAGATTAAGAGAGGGACGCATAGATGGGTCGGGCATGTAGAGCGAATGAACGAAGAAAGGAGTGTAAAGAGAATATATGATGCGAATGTGAATGGAAGAAGCCGGGGACGTCCGAGGAAGATATGGCACGATCAAGTGAATCAAATACGTGAGTCCGACCATGTCAGAAGTCGGAATAAGAGAATGTGTGAGACGTTGAATGAATGGGAATGAAGGAAGAAGTGTACGCCAAGATCGAGTTGTTTGGCGGTCCGCCCTCTCTGCCTACCCCTGCGGTGAAACGGCGTGCTTGTTAGTTAGTTAGGTAGATAATGTTATACAGGACCATACTTACCTGGCCGATCACTAGAGGTAAACACTGTTTATTGGTGAAATTTATATACGGTTTGCACGCAGAGGACATAATATTGAAAAATACGTATTATTGGACATACTATTTAATCCTGGATGTGATTCGTCCCTCGATAAGAAACAGATTGAAGTGTGAGGCTTCGAATAAAGTGTAATTAAGAAATATAGACAACACAAGAGTGGTACTCGCAGGTATATTGAATGCTATGGGTATATGAGATTAATGGTGTGATGGTTAGTTAGTTAGTTATATTCACATTTGTTGTTCATAATGGAAATGACGAAGAGTTGTGTTAACATAGAAATTCTGCATTAAAAAACAAAAAAATGCTCTATATAAAGTACATTGTATGCTTTCATCGTTTAGTCCTATCTACTACCTAAAATACCTACACTGCACTGACTGCACTGCACGAATTAATAGACTTGCCCCTAAGTACGATTTCGACGACTGGAGGCAAAGGTCACGTGACACCCATTTTGGAACTAGCTTAGTTCCATTGAAACATCAGTGTTCAAAATATGGGCAACACAAACGAGGTCAATTGGCTACATTGAGATAACACGGGCTTCAGTTGATTACAAGCACTCGCCGGATCTGGATCTCCAAAGATTACTGCAAAATGCCTACATGACTGTACAAGTCCCTCTAGAAAAAATAGAAAAAGCAATGGTGTAACCTTTATCGGTTTTACCAATACTGTAAATTGGTCTTTTTATTGTTAAAAAAATCAAAAAGCATTTGAAGTTGGCACACGCCACTCACAAGAAATGCTCCGGACCGCGGCGGTGCATTTCGTTCTTTCGCGGTCGGAAGGATTCGGTCGACATCGACAACCGCTTCACTCCCCTTCGTACTTCACGCTTGGGGACAACTTTTTAAAGTGATTTTGCAAGGAACTTTGACTCTATATACCTCTATGCTTAGTTCATTACCGTCCAAGCATGTTTCGCGTGATTTTGACTGCGGTAATCGAATTATGGTAAACTTGGTTTTTGTAAAAAAGCCGATCATTTTTACTTAATTGCTGTTTTACTTAAATTGGTGCCACGCCTAGCTCGCCCCTCTTATTTTGATTTCTTCCTCTTATATGTCCGGGGATCTCTATGTATTTTTTGCTCTGTGCTACACTGAAAAATTTAAGAGTTTTTTTGCAGCTATTGTACCTTAGGCACGGCATGTTGAAATAATTTAAATAAATCTGTCATGCTAGGTGTAAAGAATAGAAGTGAAAAACGAAAACATTTCGGTACAATTCATCATTTCAATCTCCTGGACAAAATCGTCACGTGGCATCAAAATAAAAAATCTCAAAAATGCAAATGCATATATACGTATGTATGTATATGTATTATTAATATTTTTGAGGTATTTCATCTTGATACCACATGAAGACTTTGTCCCAGATACTGAAATAATGAACTAAACTGAAATGTAGTTCTTTTGACTTAAGGTCTATTCACATCTACCAGCATCGTACAGTACAGAACAGTACAGTACAGAACAGTACAGTACAGAACAGTATAGTACAGAACAGTACAGTACAGAATAGTACAGTACAGACACAACATTAGTTGAATACAATATAAGCGTAACGTATCCGTACATGCACAGACCAGCACCGGCCGAGATTGTCGGCTAGAATATTTTGACGTTGATGGTGGCAAATAGACATCTGCGCCTGCGCAGTTGGTATGAACACATACCGTTAGCACCGCCATCTTCGTCTGTTGGCGTCATTAGACGCAGATATTTCTAAAACCGAGAAGATGGATAACGATAATAGATTGAATTGGTCAGAGAATTTAGGTTATAAAATAATAATAAACATGGGAACAGGATTATAAAATCCTCAAACATGTTGTGGCGGACTCTAACGCTCAGTTGACAGTTCAGTTAACAGGCGTACTCGCGTCTGCACTGGTAGATGTTAATAGATCTCTATACCTAGCATGATAGAAATATAAAATCTAAGTACTTATCTGCATTTATATTCATGCCATTTTCCTGTCAATCGGATTTCCACTGCATTTGGATATTTCAAATGGGTTTCCTATATTTAACATTATATGTATTGAGTTTCACTTTTATGGCTATTCAAGACATTATTATACATATACTGGAGCCAAGCTTTAATTAACCTCGTGAAGCATATACATACTATGAATATATGTATTAATTTTTTACAAATAGTATTCAGTTTATTCTTGTGAAATCTGATGTATCTTGAGGAATTAGGCAGTTATTTATCAATCAGATCACATCAATTTCTAATTAATTAAACATTTATGATGCTAATTAGAGGGTCGTTAGTACAGTAACGATCATCCTTCAAATAGTTAAGACATGGTAATTAGGTACATTAGCGAAGTCTCATTCGTATAAGAGGAACAAAAGAAATTAGTACATACTTACTATAAAATATTACATGTAATACAGCAGAAATTTCCTCATTACTCTGATTTATTATTTATATCACCTTTTTGGTGGTGAATTCATAGCTTCAATGTGGTAAAGTGTCGCATGTCAGTACTGTATTCATTCACTGCTGGTCAGCGCAAAAGTGACCCAAGTCCAATAGTAATGTGAACGTGTTCAAATAAAAGTAAAAAAGTACTCTGTTGAATGGAACATCTCGTTCAAAACTAATTCTTAATTTCAATTACGCATTTCATAGATTTCACCACTTCTCCGCTCCACCTCAATTATTGTAATTATTTCTATTTTTGACGCGGACAATCGTGATGAAACTCCATTATAATGATTTATTAAAACAATATTTAAACTTTTTTCCACTGTGTTATTTTTGACCGGACCGGTTTCCGACCATTACGGCCATTTTACATACTTTTAATATCTTAAACCCTACAGTATGCAAAATCAGGATAAATACATAATGAAAATACATAATGAAATCATAGTTTACCACCCTTGATATCCCAATAATTGTATATATATATATATATATATATAGCATAGTTTAATGAAACCGGTCAAGTCAAAAATAAAACAGTGGAAAAAGTTTTTAAATCGTTTTAATAAATAATTATTGTTATATGTTTTGAGGTTTTCACGGCCAAAAGTAATTTCTTGGATAGTTTTTGGGATATTATGCCGTGTTGCGCTTCCTCGTTCTTAAGCCAACATTTCAGATAGCGTTACAGTGTCCATCAGCGTTAGTGTCTACATCTGCCCTGATGATGGACACTGTAACGCTGTCCGAAACGTTGGCTAAAGGAGCAACTATCCAAGAAAATTATTGTTATATTTCTTACAAAGAATTGTTTTTACGATTCTATAAATTTTTCAGAAGTACGGATAAATGTAATATTTTCATGTTGAACTTTGATCTAGAATGTATCATTTTCAATCATAGGAATAAGGAAACTTTACTATACTTTGTCACCTTTTTCATGGATATAAATTTGAACTCAAAAAAGGATTATCCCCAAAAATAAATGACTAGTAAAACATGACTAAACAAACAATGATTTGGTGTGGATGAAAGTATGTGTCTTTAAACGCTTTGTAACATACTTTTATTTTACAAGTCTTCTTTTCTTGTCTTTACCTCTTTTTAGAATGTAAGTGGATATAGGCTAGAATCCCATAAGCGCACTTGGTACCCCCAACATTTGTTTGTATGTAAATTAACTGCACATAAATCCTGACAGTTGCAAGTGTGCTTGTGTGATTCTGCCTAATTGGCTACATACATTATGCATTGACAATAGTATCTGCATCTAATGATCAGGCATTCTGCGGAGCCAGCATGCTGGTGGCCGGAGTAGGCTCCTCGTCACTCTCTTCCGTGTTGATCCTCTCGAAGCCGGCTCCTCGAGGCCTCTCCAGCAAGTGGCGCAGTTTGAAGTCCGGCGCCCCGGGAGCGTAGTCCCAGCGCTGCCGTCGGTTCCGAGGAGTCAGCGGAGACAAACAACCTAAATGGGACCAGTTAGTAACTTTCCATCATCAGAAATATATCCGATAAATGAGTGATTTACGTATAAAAAATCTTTTAGATTCTGCAAAACTAGAAGAATTTGGACATATTTTACGTTATTTTGCACAATTTAGATTTCAACCTAGATATCGTAAATAGGAACTTCTGAGAAAAATGGCTAAAATTAATGGTAATTGAGAATATGAGAGTATATATCTCAATTACCATTAACTCTCGGCGAAAATTAATGGTAATTGAGAATATGAGAGTATATATCTCAATCACCA